>JAIUND010001745.1:0-30732 GCA_034699125.1 Gisinianus flammeolus | reverse complement strand
AGCTGCCTGTCCAAATTTTATCAAAATCCGAGCATGGGTACTTGAGATCTAGGGGAAATTAAAAAATTCAAAGTGCGTCTGCGCAGGGCCTACAGATTCAAAGTCGAAATAATTGTCACTTTTGGTCTTTTTCCATCATAATTAAGTGTTGTAGAAAGTTTGGTTCACTTTTGATACCTCATTTTTTCAAATTGCTGAAAGCTAATATTGTTGCATATATAGATGGGAAGATTTTACACTTCTGTACAGTCATAGTTGAATCTCAGTCCTAATTATCTTATTTAAAGTCCATCACGATACCAATTGAATTCACCTGTGGGAAAATAAGACAGACTTCCTACAAGCATATTGGCGACACATTTCTATACGATGTAATAATGTATATGTATTACTTTTTTCTTTGTCGTTAGAAACTGTAATATTTTTAAAAAATAATAGTTATCCCAGTTTGTTTTCCTTTTTAGTTTTGAATGAATATTTGTTAGTTCTCTCAAAGTGTCTGTAAAAATAGGTCATTGGTATAAATTTTCCTCTCTATATTTATTATGTATTTTGCAAATTGCAAGTATGAAAAGTACTTAAATTGTGGCAGCTGGTAGAAATATCTGTGAATGTGTGTATCTATCCTGTACACAAATGAATGAATCTCTCATGCATCGTGGCCTTTGACTTTTTCCAACTGAGCAACTCACAACCTTAACTTTTAACTTGAGATTCAGACGGTACTTTATGTAAAACCCTGAACGCCTCTACTACATGTTTTCTACTACTCGCAGTTTATCTTCCAATGCGATTTTTCTTTCTTTCTTCTTTATTAAAGAACATACTGCAGAACTGTAGACACATTTTAGCATTTTCACAGTGGTGCTTTACACTTCGGGGAAATTGTCCACATTGCATATGTAACAAATTTTTTTAATTCGTATATAGCCATGTAATGTGGATATTTATACAGTGGTAGTGATAGGGTAATGCAGTAGTAAAGTTCAAAGGGTAGACTTAATGGAGAGAAGACAAAAAGACCCACAGGAAGACCAGTCTGTAGCTGGAATTCATTTAAATTGTATGTACGTAATGCCCCCATTCAGTTTGCCATTTCGCCTGTGCAAATACAGAATGCATATATTATTATGTATACATATTACATACATGCACATGTAGCCTACTTTTTTCAATTTCTGAACATGACTTGTGACTTGTGACTGGCGTGTGTTCCAAGTCGAAGGTAGTTAAATCTTAAATTCTTAAGACTAAAGTTATTTCTTGTGTGTTTGACTTGTGTATATTGTGAATTGTCAAATAAATAGTTTTCATAAGCATTTGATTAAAAAGTCTTGAATATGAAAATACTCTAGAGATTAGTAGCACCGTGAGCGCCGCGAGTACAGTAAAATAGACATGACAGTCGGCTTCCCGCCAGTTGATACATACTCGAGTGAATGACGAAACAGAGACTTGGGAAATTAACGAAATACTCTTGGTGCATTTGTAAGTAAGTTAATGCTGTTAAGTGACAAATATGGTTTTATTAAAATTGAGGAACTTGTCGGGCTTCCCTGGAGGGAAGATGTGACAGACGAAGAAACTTAGGAAGTTGTATTTTAAAAAATTCTTCAGTTCTGGTTTAGTTTGAGAAAACTTCAAAATCTCCCTACTGCGCTCGATGACAGTTTTTGACAATCCAGTTTTATTTTATTTTTTGTGTACCTGAGAGGCCTGAGACGATAATATGAAGTGCAGACGTTCATTAACCCATTTAGATAGATGTAAAAAAAATTGGGATCAAAGGATAAATTTTGATGAAGGGAAACTGTAGAAGTAAGTAGATTTAATGCGTTATTCACATTACAGTCGTAATCATTAAATTGTGCATAAGTGTGGGTGTGATGACACTTGAAGAGAGAAAAAACAGTTTAAAGAGTAAAGGAGATTACACGGGGTGTGTATACACACACAGATTTTCCACAGAATCATAAATTTATATTTGCCCCATTTGCATAGCACACATTTGAAGTAAACAAAACGCACTCTAAAATGTAAATTTCTTGAAAGTATTTTAAAAAGAATTCTAAATTGGGCCAAAAATTTATCTTATAGAGATTTGGCAAATAATACATGTGTGAATGTGATGAGTGATAGGTTCAACTCTCCAGAACAACATTCCAAATTATGTGTACTAGATAGGAATTCATTCATTTGTTGCTGTACTTTGAAAACATAATAATTCTGAAATTTCTTTGAGCTTGCTCTCTTTATTCTTTTCGTATATCAATTTCCGTTGTATAGCACGGAAAGCCAGTGTCGTTTACCGAATTTTTGTGTCTGTATTATTTTATAGAAATATTATAGAAGGAAATTAAATTCTATACAAAGTCCAACTCTTTATAGTTAGCTGTCCCTATAATGGGGAATTCGTGAAGTATTTCTTTTGGTATGTCTTAATTTTGACGATGAGATGATGCTGATTGGTCCTTCGATATTATTATTCCATGGGTCGGTCGGTATACAATGCATACATACAAATACGTCTAGAATTTTTGAGTGCTTGAGTTACCGTCTTATAATAGGACGGACACACATTCACGTCAGCAAAAGTGGTTCGAGGTTGTTCTCTCCTTGTGTTCTTTCGTCGTTCTTTGAGGAACGAGCAACCTACATGGTATAGGTGCGTGTATAGATTTTCCCCAGGTGGCTCAGCTTCCCGTTCCAATCCCATCATGTCCTAATCAACTTTAGTGGTTCCTTCGTACAAAATTCTATTTAAAGTCGTAGTCTCGGCTCCAGAAAAAAAAGTTATATATCGTCGGTTAAGTTCCATACCCGTGTATTATCATTTGGCCCTAGAAGGCCCATACTGAGCGTTAGCATATATGAACGCGCACGCAAATTCGCCTTCTGGGGCCAAATGATAATACACGGTTATGCAACTTAACCGACGATATGCATATGTAAATAAATAATATCCAGAATTGCAAAGACACCGAAATTCGTGTAGATTCAACTAATAATATTAGGAGCAAGGGAAAAGGAAAATTTTAAACCATGTACATTTTATTATAATTTTTATTCTAACGAGCCAATACTAATGTACTAGTACACACTAAAATATCCGGTAACAATATTTGACTCTACCGTTTTGGTAAAGATTTTTATTACCACAGGTTATATTGTACCACCATGACTGTAATAACAGTCAGCGCATGCGCGGTTTTTGCTACCCTTGGTAATAAACATCTTTACCAAAACGGTAGAGTCAAATATTGTTACCGGATATTTTAGTGTATAGTGTTGTAGTATAGTAGCATTATCTAAAGCGAAAACTCACGCAAATTTAGAGCCAATCCTTGAGCTCGACGTGAACTAGTATAGACATTTGGCTGTTGGCCGATGAGTGCACATTGGAAAGAAATTTCAATATATTGAAAAGGCTGTTTTATTTTTGTATTCCAAAAATGACGGTTGCAATTGACAATGGACGATATGTTCTTGACCTATAAGTATATAATATAAGCTACATCCTAGCTTCAAGCACAGGTTCTGACTGTTTTATGTGCATTAGTAAATGATTATTGGAACCTCGAAATATTGGACGAGGATTGAGGAGTCTTCACAGAATATTGGTTTATAATAAATGTTTCAAAAGTTGAAATGTGTGACATGGTCATTTACGTTAGACCAAAGAGACTGCAACTTGTATACCCAGCTCACATTAATAAATGACCAAACTAATTGTACATTGGCGATTGTAAACATATTATGAGTTGAATCGTGTGTTTGTGTGTGTGTGTGTGTGTAGTATACTTTGAAACCTGGAACTAAAGTGAAAAAATTGAAGCAAATGCAGTGCAAGGGATATTGCAAACTTCACATTGTCATATGGAAATGATAGTGGAGGCAGCGAGTGCCTCAGGACGACGTGATTCTTTTGCCAATTGGGTCACCAAACTTGCTTGATTCTTGATTCTGAAAAACTTTATGTGCGCGTTGTTTATGTGTGTGTAAGTGTAAAATGGGCATAATGGCCCAAAGCAGGTAGAATGAAATATAGAAAACTTTTGGATTGGAAGTCAAAGTCAACAGTTAACGAGAAAATAATAGTAATGATGGAATATGTGGATTTTTGAATGAAGAATAGATGCCAACTCATAACATACGAGAATTCACTCATAAACTCATAATGTATGAGCCATTACTTTATTTATAATGCGAGTTGTCAATTTCAAAGTGGAATTCACCGAAAATGTCATTCAGGATTGAACTCTACCAATTATGAATTTCCTATTTCTGATTCCCAGTGTGCTCTTTCATTCAGTGCTAGTGCTGTATCAAATTTGTCACATTATTACTATTATTATTTTGTCATTCATCTCCTTCCCAAGTGAATGGTTTGGAATACATGTAACGTCAACATGGGCAGATGAAAAAAGTTGTTTTGGGGTTTCGAGTTTGCTACTTTTGATCTTGAACTGATTTCCTTTTCCTTGAATTTTAAGTTGAAATTTATCATTGCTTTTGTAATTATGTTTACGATGATCTATATTTTTTGTGAACAGTTACATGTGTAGAGTAATTGCAATTCTTTGAATAAGTCTAATATTGGTATTTCCTTATAAATTCGCCGAGAACCTAGAGTCACTCATGACACTTGACAATGACACGAAAACCGTTTCGGCCAAAATATTTCAATATTTGGTATTTAGGTTTCATGGGTCCAATGACTATAGATATGTATTTATATTTATGCATGTTACATAGCAAAGTCAGGTGAAATATCTTTTAGTTGTCATGGCATTGCACGATACGGTTGCCAAAGTGCCGTCTTTTGGAATTCTTCGTTTTAATTACCACAGAACGTCAAAGACTCTTGGATATTACATGGTATTTGTAGCCGTTTCACGTCTCGTATCATAAGAGTCCATCATTGCTCGGCGATGCGTCCACAAATAGACTAAGGTTTTTTTGTTATAGTTCCTACTTGCTCCTATTAACCTCTCCATATTATAACTTGCACCTTCCTTGTGTTGGTTTTTTTTCTTGCGGAGTGTGTGTTTGGGTGACACAGAACATGAGAATGACGACACCATTCTTGTAAATGTCGAGGTCTAAATTGTAATCCAATAAAGTGACAAGACGAAAGAAAGAGAGAGAGAGAAAAACCCGAATTCGGATTGAGGTTTCTTCATAGTATGACGTCCGTACGTGTCCTTATATGGTCGTAGTCGACTTTTTATATAACTTGCCCACGTAAGTTCATGGATAATGTGTGTAATACCGATACAGGGAAATTTCAGCACGTCAGTGCTTCAGTTCTTTCTAGTTGCTAGTATGGCAATCTATGTAGTTGTTCTAGTTGAAACTCTAGTCGCAAGTACATGTATAAAATAATAATGAAAGACTTTCTAACAAGTATAATGCACATGCTATTGCTATATATATATATATATTCCAATTATCCATACGATTTTCCTTGCAAACGAAAATGGTCAAAGCCAAATGTCTGCACATGATAGATGTGAATGGGATTTGAAACGCAGTATGTATAATAATCATTATAATATAATGTAAAAACATATTGTGATTTGTGATGGAAGATAGAGTAGCTTGAATTACACATCCAGTGGCAGTATGTTCATTATTTTACTATTAATCTTTTTTTTCTAATGGCTGTAGAGTAGTGTAGAGTGTAATGGTTAATAAGTATGTGTGTTCTTTGTTCAGCTGTTTGTTTGTTTCACAGATTCCGATATTATAATGCGCAGATTGGTTTTGAGGGCTAATCTTGTACATGTTGTAAATAATATGACTCGATCATCACGTGTTGCTTTCACATATCAAAGTTCAGAACAGAATACATGGAATTGTATTAAAAAATGACGTCTACTATTTCCTGGCTTCTTCTTCCTGCATTGCATGGTGTATTTTAAATATTGTAATATTTCAAGTCCAGAGAGAAATAAATTACAACGTATAGAATTGTAGAATTTACTTTGGTGAATTAAAATACGGGAACAAATATTCATTTTGTATTGAGAGTATTGATCATAAAAAATGTTAAATATGGTATTTGACGTTGTAGCACAATGGAAAACGAGTTTATAGAGTTCCTAGTTGGCTGTAATGTGAAAGAATAATGCGTAAATGAATTAATGTAAGTAAGTTAACTTGTAATATTTAACGAGATGTTTGGAAAATAAGCCTACGGATGATGAGTGTGTGTATTATAGAAAAACTACAACAAGAGTACAGTTGGAGTTTCCATTAGGAAATAAATAGGCCACTGCCTTTTGACTATATAGACCGTCGAAAGGAGCTGACACACTTTTACACACACACAACGTAGAGAGAGACAGACGAGTGTGGCTTAGCTGCAGCAGCCTAATCTCAACGAATAAAGAGCTCTTTGCTTTACAAGAGAAAGAACGGCAAAACGGCATTTTTTGCTTTAACTTGTACACACGTTGCAAACTTCCAACTGCAAATGCAACTGCCAAACCCGTAGATTGTTCTACACAAGCCAATCAACTAGATATTTTCCATAGGCGAGATAGAACATTGCAATTTTTTTAGCTAAAATTTAAAAATAACAATATCTGAGCTCCCGAAAGCTAAACTTGGGAAGTAATTCTTGAATCTAGGATGTATGATTCAATATACCGTATTTGGTATTTTTTTTAAATGATATCCATGTATTTATTATTCCTCATATACAACTTGGATAATCCCAAGGAAAATTATGCATCTTCATGTGTATGAATTGAGTTGTGAAGTATAAGAATGGAAAATGTACAAAATAATGCTAATAATGGGATGTGAAAGCCATGAGAAGTAGTAGGTAAGAAGGAAGGAAAGTTTGTTTAGAGATTTTTGTGAGTGTAGGGAGTGTGTAAATATATGTGCACAAACGTTTTTTTCTGTAGTAGATTAGAAATTGAATTGAGTCTTTTATAATAAATAATAAGGGACATGGACGTTGCGTTGTTACGTAGGTTCAGAAATCAAATGCATTACATAGTTATAAAACAACGAGCTCCACGAAAGTAGGTAACCTCATAAAATGAAATGAAGGAGGTAGGTTCGTTCGTTCGTTCGTTCGTTCGTTCTATTGTAAGGAACGAGCATGTAGAACTCTATCATTGTGAATGCAGTGTAATGCAACGGAGTTCTTCTTGACTTCTTTTTCTATAAGAATATTGTAGTAGGTATAGACATAGACTTGATTATATGACATGCTAGAGACTGGCAGTCTTTGAGATTTTTGCGAATGCAAACTGCAAATCAAATCACTCACTCGCTCGCTCCTTGATTTTCATGTTCACTCTTCGTATGCATATGCTATGCATAAGCGAGACTTGCGAAAGCAATAAAAAACAACAACAATTTATAGTTGCTTGAGAGTTTATGCGAGTGAAATTTTACTTATGTATGTATATGTATATTTGTGTGTTATCAAATTACAAAATAGTCTGTCGTTCATTCATGTATTACGTTGCTACCTCCACCATGTCTAATTTCATTAAATAATATTTTATTGATTGTGAGGATGCAGATGGTATTGAAATATTGGGCAGCTTTATTTTGTGTGGAACACCCACTTATATTATTTCAAAGCAGAAAATAAAAGGGCGGTGAGATTGCGGGAACATGTAGTCAACTAAATGCAACCGATTCGCCTTTCGATATTCTCTTCATAAATATGTTCAAAATACAATAAAATACTTAAGTAGAAGTAAAAGAACTGATGTTTCTTCCTCCATTCACTTGTATCTTCTGCACTTCTTGTGCTTTTTTAAGTTTGGAAATATCATGATTACAAAATTGTCAAGTCCAGTTATTATAATTGATTGTTTGGTCGATAAGAATTGAAAATATGGATAAAAATGTTTTGTGATTTTAAAAATTCTTCTATAATATCCTTGTTTCTTTGATACTTACAGGGCGGTGACGGATCCACGTGATGGGAAACGAGTAGCATTGAAGAAACTGCCAAATGTGTTTCAATCCCTCGTCTCTGCGAGAAGAGTTTGTCGAGAATTGCGAATGTTATGCTTTTTCAAACATGATAACGTTCTATCGGCGCTTGATATATTACAGCCTCCAGTTTACGAAGTTTTCAGTGAAATGTAAGCATTTTAAGCAACGTTTTTGTATGTTTTAGTCATAAAAGTAACCAAATATACCTTAATCCCGAAGAAACTATTTAAAAAATCCTTCCGTGTATTCAACTGCATATCTGAAGCACAACCTGAATGCTTTAGATATGCAATTAGCCCATGAAAGTATGTTCTTGGACATAAATGCTTTTTATAATGTAACAATTTTGGGTGTTCTTCACCTATTAAGCCACAGCCATTATTGGTTTGTTGAGAACATAACATTACCCCCAGATTTCAAAATTTTAAGCGTGGAAAAATTAAAAAAGGCATACATAATATGTATTACATATACATGTCTCCAGTTTAAACTGACAATTGAAAAATGATTGATCTATAATCCTTTTGTTGTTTTATTCTTTTTTTATTATTAGTTATGTAATAACAGAATTGATGCAAAGTGATCTTCACAAAATCATCGTTTCTCCACAACACCTTTCTTCGGATCATATCAAGGTTTTCCTTTACCAGATTCTAAGAGGTAATTTCATTTACACGCAAATATTTATTTCGTTGAGTTACATTCACATATGAAAACGTGAGATTCATTTACTTTTACTTTATGATTTTTAGGACTGAAGTACTTGCATTCTGCAAGGATTCTCCACAGAGACATCAAACCTGGCAATCTTCTTGTCAACAGTAACTGTGTTTTGAGAATTTGTGACTTTGGTCTCGCACGTGTGGAAGAGCCCAATCGGTCCAGGGCGATGACACAAGAAGTTGTAACTCAATATTATAGAGCACCTGAAATCTTAATGGGAGCCAAGCATTATGATCGCGCTGTTGATGTCTGGAGTGTTGGATGTATTTTTGGAGAACTACTTGGACGGAGAATTCTTTTTCAAGCCCAAACACCAATTCAGCAACTGGATTTAATTACGGATTTACTGGGAACACCGAAACCCGACGATATTCGATCCGCGTGTTCTGGAGCCCGAAGTCATATGCTCAAGAAACCTCACAAAGCTGCAGCGCTCGCAGCACTCTACACGCTCTCCCCACAAGCTACCCCTGAAGCAATTCACCTCCTGTGTCAAATGCTCGTCTTTGACCCTGACCGAAGAATTAGTATCGAGGTAAATTTAGACTGTATCTGGATGAATTATTTATCTTGAACGTTTATGCATTGTTTGAATTTCAGTTAATTTTGTTTTTTTGTGGAATTATAGGAAGCGTTAAACCACCCATACATTGATGAGGGTAGACTCCGATATCATTCTTGTATGTGTCGGTGTTGTAGGACAACATCATCAGGCCTTCGAAATTACGCTTCAGACTTAGAACCAGTGGCGGAGTGTCCTTTTGATGATAGATGGGAAAAGAAAATAAGCTCTATGAGTCAAGTAAAAGAAGATCTCTATCATTTGGTCACAGATCAGGCTCAAAATAACCGAACGCCGCTCTGTATAAATCCACATTCAGCTGCATTTAAGAGCTTTACAAGGTAAATTAAATTAAGTATTCAAAATGCATATCGTGATAAAAAAATCTTCCCTTTCTGCAAATACATTCTTAAACATTATTAACTAAATACTACTTATTTAAGTAGGAACTTTACCTACTTACGTAAATTTTCAATCATCTATTTTAAGTACTCTCCATCAGGCTCGTTGTATCGTTTTGACTGTATTTATTTTTAAGTTTATGCCTCATAATTTTCTAAGGATAAAATTATATATATATTATTATAGCTACTAGGTTGCATTGCTGTTGCTACACATAGTACTTTTACGAATTTTTTAAAAATCATTATTAGTTATATGTTCCATAGTACTAGTAGTATTTGTATAAGTTACAAGCTACCATTAAAATGAATATAATTACGAATGAGAATTACGTATAGACGGTTTACTCTTGTTTGACGATGTGCATGTATTTTCCCAATTGTCGAACGTCGTTTCGTTGTCATACATTTTCAAAGTCAGAATACTAATACTAGAGTAGTAGTAGCAATTTAGTGTTTAAAAATTTATGGAACGCTACACACAGAGCTTTTGGCTTTTGTCAATCAATAAAATTCAATGAAATTCATCTACGACTCCACTTTCAAAAATTAATATGACTATCGAAGTCCATGTATGCTTAAACTTGTGTACATCTGTCCTAGTGTGGAGCTTGTAACTCTTATAGTATATTTTTAAAGAGAGTCCAGTTCACTTGGATTGCATGGAAAACGCTATGAAATGCGCAATGTGTGATCTAGCATGTGTGTCCGAACTGTACTATCACAGAAATATGTCGATGTGGATAGAAAAACCAGTCGAAGACGTGGATCTAGAAGCCGAGATATTCGAGTTTTCCTTTTGGCCGCTTTGCCGCCACGGCGTTTCTTGATGATTTTTAAATTCAAAAAATCACAAGAAAGAAATCGTCATATATTTTGTTTGAATTCACTAAACTTTGTAAATTAGTTAAAAATATTTGGAATATTTTTACAAATTTCTAAAATTTTCTATAAAATAGCCCATGTTTTTCTACATAAGAATATGCAAAAAGTGAAAATACGTCTTCGACGGGTTATTCCATCCACTTCCTCATATGGTCAATTTGCTCGACATGTTTTGCTATATTTTTTGGCCATATAATTTATATGGAAAGTGCATAAAAAACTAGACAGTTCTAGGTTTCAGTTTTTATTCTACATTATGATTCAATTATAGTGGAGTTTTCAAGTACTCTCTCCATGTATATGGAAAATATATATAGTCATGTTGCATACCTAGATTACGTAGATGGTTTATTCAAGCTCTCTTCATTTTGTTTGGTGACGTCAGTAGTTGCCTTCGGAAAACTTCCCTTATCTGATAACTAAAAATATTGACTTTAGGATACCTACCGGAAAATCTAGAATATGTATCTGCAATATGCATACACACTCAATTGACAGCGAATTAGTTTAATGTTGTTATATGTATATTTTAAATATTTTCATGAAAAGTTAGCTCCTTCCGTCACTATTTTTCTATTTCTCTAAGAAATGTTATCTTTTCTTATCGGTTATATGTATTATGTATGTCCAAAGTAGTTTTTTTTTTTGTTTTTTTTTCAATTCCCCTGGTCGTTGCATTGCAGGAAACTTTGAGCTTGTATAATCGTAATGACTCACTTCTTTTTTTAAACAGGCATAATGGATAGAGATAATTATGAGTCATTGTAAATCAAATGTTATGGAACTTTTTTTAAAAGTAACTCGATTTTGTATACATATTTAGTCTTATTGTACATACTGGAATTAGATATTAGATAAGGTGCAAATAGATAGATTCATTGTTTGTCTTGGTACTAAGAAGGAAGAAAACTTTTTTTATCTACATTTTTTTAACAAAGCTGATTAGGGACAGGAATAAGAATTGAAATGGAGAGAAGATAAGAGACGCATAACAATTGTCATACACGAAGTTTGAGCTCGGACATACCCTACCCGACTCAGTTTTTTGTGCTGATTTCAGAGGTGCAAGTCATTTTACCGGAATGCGTCGTCGTTTAGAAAATTTGCCCCGAAAATCACCAAAAAAACCAATTTCCCCTCAACTTTGAGGTCGATTTGGAGGTCAACTAGTGGTCATATCAAAATATAAAAGGCACCACTGAAATCAGCGCAAAAAACTGAGTTGGGTAGGGTATGTCCGAGCTCAAAATTCGACCGGCACCTCGTGGGTGTCCATCGTAAGAAAAAGCCTGAAAGATAGTAAATATGTGTATTCTAATTCTTATTTTGAGCTATTGTTGAGAAAGATGACCAAGTACGTAAAGACTGGAATTATCTATATGGAAATTCATAACAAAGTTTTTCAAATGCAAATACGTTGACTCAAATTATAAGCTGTATATACGTAGCATTATGATTTTCTACATCTAACATGAAAGTTAGGGTTTAGAGAAGTATATAGTATATATGTATATACCTTGAGCTTTTGCGATTCCTTGACGACTATCGACTCATTCATGTGAAATCTTTTCTTGCAGCTGCATATATATACGTGTAATGGCATGTTTCGAAAGTACTTTTTGTCGTCTTTTCGACAGTATCGACATCCGCTGAATTTATTCAGTTATTCATATGAGCCAATGAACTGTGTAACATACCTGTAGGGTAAATTCTATTCTGGATAGTGTGTACTGTGTATGTATATGATTTGTATAGAGATTGGAGAATATAGAAATAAATATTTGTTTAATTTATTTTTGATTGCATTGATTTGTGAATAAATGGATGTTTCTTCTGTTTTTTTTCAGCTCGACCGTGGCGCATGCATCTGAGTTGCCACCTTCACCTCATCAATGGTCCTAAGTAACAATAGTATAAACGCTATCTAAAAATCCAAAACCTTCAAAAACTATAGAAATATTTGTAATAAAAAAACCCATCTGGACAAGAACCGTTTGCCAGCAACCAAGAAAAGAGCAAGTGAAACAAAAAGTAACAGGAGAGAGAGATAGAGAAAGAAAAAAAGATGCATCTTCCTTCTTAGACCATCAGCTTCAGATCGGCATTCAATCAATACATGTATTAATGTGCGATCCAGAATAGTAACGAATATTATCCTTGTATACTTTATAAATTATATGATTTTTACCATGTTCGAGCAAAATGATATGACATTTGAGCAAACATATAGCTCCCTATATAACTATATACATAATTTGCATTTTATTATGATATTGTACACAAGGTTACAATTACCAATGACAAAACAAAAACTAAAGCCAAGCAACTGTGAGCATTATTACAAGTTTTCCAATGAAATCTTCAAAGAATCCGTGGAATTCCAGATATGTAGTTGTATTATATAGCAAGACGAAAAACTCAAGCGAAGTCACGGAAAAAAACATTTCTTTAACGAAAAATAATCAAAGGAGTAACGAAGTGGAAAGAGAGCAGATACAAAGTTTTCAACAATTTCAAATATTACAATAAAACACAAGCAAACGTACGGTTAAAATTAGTCTAATGACATAAAAAGTTCTAGAATATATTGATAAAAAGCAGTAGTAGATGGTACATGTATTATTATTATAATGAATGTATAGGAAGGTATGCACAGCAGATTTGTTACATATGACTGCCAATGTGTAGTCTTTTTATTTGCAGTTTTGTTTTTTTTATTATTTTAAAAAGCGTTTGGGTTTGTGGTTGACTTTTTCTACAATATATACAGATATACATAGCATTTAACATTTTATTTTTAATTGTAGAGGACAAAGAAGAGAATGTATAAGCAGCTAGCATTTTTTTAAACAATTTCCACGATATTGTAGTAATATAGTGTATTGATAAATTCTTGTACACCATTTTTTCTTAATAATTTTAGTTGTCTTTTTAGACTATAACATTTCTATAACAAAAATATAGAATGTATAAAAAAAAACAATATTTTGACTGTACCAAAACTAAATGTCTGTCTTGTATAATAATGTATGCATTTTTTCATTGCATTATATAATAGTGTGTCAAGTATAGAGTTTTTAGCTTTTATTTTTTATTTTATATTATATGATGTATGATGGTATAATAGTTTATATTGTATCACTATATAAATATATATATATGAGGATTTTGTGAGTGATGATTATAAAATAATTTGAGTTGGAATTGAAAAGCTGATCAGATTTTAGATTTTAAATGTATACTGATGAAGAAGGGGAAGAGTTCAAAAGTTTGTTTTATTTTATCTTGACAACAGAAAAGGAAATCAATCAATTGATCAAAACGGCTTTGAAATGTTTTTATTGAGGATTGTGTGTGTAAAATTGGTTTTGGAGAGAATTTTCGCTTGGAACAAGACTTTAAAAAATATAATACATTTAAATAATGTTAAATATTACAATGATGGTAATCTTTAGGTAGGGAAAGGGAAACCATGGATTTCAGAGAAATGACTACTTTTTGCTAGTAAGAAAGAGGATATTATGAATATGAATTGTTCATTTTTATGAACAGTATTTGTGTAAAGAATGGCAAAGAAGGGGAAAAAACGATCGACTTTCTTGCGTCTCTGTCTAATTCTGTTTATACATTATATACTACATTTCGTAGAAAAATTATTATTATAAGTATATGGATAATAATTATCTTACCTGCCTATAATATCCACATATTTTAACCATTAATTCTTATAGCATATGACTAACTACTCTGTATTTGTATTTCCAATAATAATAATAATTATTATAATGATGATGATTGTAATAATTAATAACTAAAAAAATACCATTATATAATTGTGACTTTAATGTAAATATATTATATTATTCAGCCAACAAAGTATTGTTATAAAATTGTAGAATGTAGGCATAAATAATCAAATCAATTGTGGAATGGAGAAAAAAAACCAGTAGGTTGTAGATGTAGATTCTAGATAATTATGATGACATGATATTGTAAAAACATGTTGTTTGTTTTGTAGTTTTTAATTTCTAAGTTTTGGTCAGCTTTTATTTTCAACTTTTAAAAGAGAAACAAAGGACATTTGGGGGGAAATGAGAATGCAGTTGTTTCATTCATGTCCAACCTTCTTATTAGTAATGTCCATGGATAATGGATTTTTGACTACATTTTAATGAAAAAGACCTTTAACACTTAAACTGTATATGTGTACTTGCCTATTCTTAAAGAGTTCACAAAGAATGATACTACTACAAATTAAATACAAAAGAATTCTTGTATAATGCTATGATTTTATATAGAGCGATATACACTATATTATTATAGATTATAGCGATAGCCTTTTAGACATGGACTTTTAAACAAACATTTTGAATATAAAATGTCTAAATATGAATGTAATTATATTAAATATGTAGTTTGTAGTATATGAGAGAAAAAAATTCACGTCACTTCAAAAAACACAAATTACATTTAAATATGAAGCATCGAAATATGGAAGTGAACAAAAAAAACTTCAAAACGTAGTTTTAGAAAAAATATAGGGTACATTTTTTGTGAATACATTACTGCTATGTATAAAGTATACACTTTTATTACTCTATCAGCACAAAAAAAAACTATTATATAATTTATATTACTTACATTCGTCAATATTATTAGCAAGAAAACGAAATGTTGTTCAGGAATATTCTTCTGGTGGAAATTTGGAAATTATGATTACCAATCGTCAATATGTATAGAAATATTTAAGTGATTTTCATTACATATATGATTATGATTTATGATTGATTATTAATTGATATTGCATCTCGCTTATTGCTTGGGCAGTTACATGTATGTACATACAAAATAATGCGACGGTGACAGAATTAGTGAATTAGTTGTGGAATTGTGCGTGGAATTTAAAACTGGGTTTGAATTTATGAAGAAGAAAGGTAATTGTGAATTGTGACTACAATGAAATATACACGACCTAATACTTTTTTGATAAGGCAAATACAGCAAAGGAAATCGAATGTGAAAAGATTCAACATTTCTTTTTTGTTTTGGGATCGAAGACGATGATGATGTAATACAACAATTACGATTATGATGATTATATGCGGAGAATTTTATGAAGCGCCTTTTTTTTGTTTGTCAACTAAGATCTCAACCTTTTATCATGCCTAATGCTATATTTAGAGTGTCACTTCACGATCATTTCACGAATATGAATATGAATATATATTTCGTGAAATGATCGTGAAGTGACACTCTAAATATAGCATAATAATTAAAAACAAAAGAACCTTTTCTGTAACTAATAATTATTATTATACTCTATAATTTTAGTATTTTGAATGGAAATGCGACGATATAATATATTGTAATGATATGGATCGTATGTAAAGGAATGCGCAAATGAATTCGCAAATTATCTGTATCTTATGTTCACACCGTACTTTTAATTTTAAATAGTGTATTAATAATTATGTGTCAGTTCTGCGTATGAAACCTTTGTAATTCTTATGGCTGTATAACAACGAATCTGTATGTTTTTTCAATAATAGTAAAAAAAAAATGAAAAAAAAAACTTTAGAAACTAAAGAATATAACCCGTAATTTATTCCTTCATTTAATTGGTACTTCCATAAGGTATGCATTAACACTTTGACTTGGTCATGGGATATATTTCAAGGCGGAAGAGTTTCTGCGAGGACGACTTTCAGCATTAAAATAACATTTAATTGATAAAATGGACCAAATAGGAGTCGCAAGGATAGACTCGATCATTTTAAAGATGATAGTAATAGTGTGAACAACAAGGAATCCGAATAGCCAGCAGTAAGGCCGAGCATGGAATTCTCTTAACTGGAAATGACTCCAAAGGATTTCCACAGTAAAAAATGATACCGTTGTAAGCCAGAAGAATATAAGACTGTAAAAAGTGAGATTAATTCCAGCGTCCAGGAATGACAATGCTTTCACTGCTTTCATATCCTCGTGAATGTAGTGTAGAAGACTCATACTTGTCTCGTTTTCCTTTTGAGGGAAATTAATCCCCTGCCATTTCTCCCAAAGCCAGTAAATCCCGGAATCAAGAAGAACTCGCATACGATTTTGTACCAAATCCGTGTAGTATTTATCCAGATCATCGGTGATGGCATAACCCGTGTAGTCTGCAAAGGAATCATCATAACTCATTTTTCTATTATGTGCAAATCTAAGGGTTTCTGTATCATCCTTTTTCATTTGTATTTTGAAAATATTCCAATAGAATTCAAAATCTTCAGCACGGCAGAGGAAAACGGTTCGGGGTTGACTCAATTCATTTTGAACGAGTGAAGGGAGTTTCTGTGAACATGTGATTTTGGTTTGATTCAATAATATCACACTCTCCGCATACTTTCTACACTGCTCAATATCCGTACAATTGGAATTTTGGAAATCCATTTTCCAATGACGACATAACTTGACACAATCACCCCGGGAGTCCAACGCAACTCTCAATATTTTCTCAGCGAAAGGCGCATCCACGACGGGTGCATCCACAGACCATTCAAATAAATTGAAAAAAGATCTTTGTCTGGACTTCGACAGCTTTTGACAAGGTAAATTCACTGTTGAGAAATAGACTGAGAAGTCTCTATGATTCACCATTTCGTATGAAGATCTCCAATTGGTGACAAACGGATAGCGGAGAGCATATTCGGATTTAATTATAGCTCGATAGGCGTTGGTGAGGATCAACACTAGAAGTAACCAAATGGTCAAAATGATTTTACAAATATTTCTAATTTCCGTTCGGAATGAAATGGCGGGCATTTGTGGAACCAGTTGACTCAGTAGAATTCCATACATCCAAATGCCAATGGATGGAAGTAAATCAGCTAGAGGACTTTGCTTTTGATGAAGCTCTTTAAATACATTAAATACAGCAGCCAATACGATCATGGTAAAAATGAAGGACATGAGAAGGGAAATCCAGACGATTTTATCGAATGGCGTTGAGTAAATCTCAAAAGACGTTTTGAGTTGATGAACTCCATCGGATGAGATGAATTTGTACAGGGTTTTTCCAGTGAAAAACCATTGCTTGGAGCGAATTTCATCCGGAGACCATCTAGATCCGTCTAGATATCGGACAAAGACGGGGAGTGATTTGGCGAAGCCAGTAGATACAATGCTCGTGTTCAATGGAGCAAAGAGGAAATTTATTGTTGCACATTGAATGTTTTTGGGGTTATGCCGGTGGAAAGGGGAGGAGACGGCAGCTTCACTGGACACACAAGAAGGCTCTATGGGAAATTTAAACAAGTTTCGATGACGTGTGGGGCTTTTCAAGCACACGTTAGGACTCGCCCGAATGGTTTTATAAAGACTTCCAATCATTTTGTCATAACATGAAGAGACGGAAGAGGAGTCGATTTTTCGCTTCTTTGTCACCTCACATGAAAATTTACGTTTGAAAAATTTGGAGCAACAGCCCAAACAGAAATACCAGCCGTCTTTGAGAACTAGTGGATTTTTGGATGAAGATTTCTTCCATTTGTATTGGGTGCTATAGAAAATGACAAAGATTGGTTGGAATTCCAACGAGGTAAGAGATTTCAAGACATTTGAAATGGATTTGGTACTGGTGTTAGTTTTAGTTTTATTTGCAACGATCAGATGGAAACGAGGATAAATTGTGGTGGGCATCCTCTTGAGTTTTGGCGAATACGTTTTCACTTTGGAAATGTATCGGATTTTATGATAGTAAAATTCCTTGATGGATTCCATGCCATAAAAATTCTCTGGAGGAAGAATCAAGATATTCACATGACATTTTAAATGTTTGGCTTGAGAAACGACATTCACGTCTTTCACTTCCGCACGATCATTTGCAGTGACATTTGCCCACATGGAATTGATCACAGTGGGCATTGTGAACCGCGAATACTCGACGATTTGCATGTACTCTATAAATTGAATGAAACAATTTTGGATCCCGGTTACAATTGGAGACAAATCGACGATTTTAGGTGGTTCTTCATGTAAGAGATCAAGTCGCCCTTGGACTACATTCAAAATATTGAGGCTAACAAAAATAAAAATGGCCAACAATATGGCTTGAACGAGCTTCATTTTCTTTGTCGCCAAGTCCAATTTTATAATTCAGGGAAAATTTACTGCTATTATACAGATTAATCTGAACGGATTTGAACTCTTGTGAATTATTGTCAGACAGAAGTTCCGACTCTTGTGGGTTTTATGCCTGGAAACAGATATTTAAGTCTGGTCGTACAAAAAATGTTTTGAAGTACATATATGGTAACGCAAATACATACAATATTTTTTTAGGGCTAAAAGTCAGTGCCAACTGACAAAATAAGAAATGGTATGGTTCATTTAAACATCCCAGAAAGGAAAAACACTTAGAAATTTACCGCACTCTCAAAACTCATATGTCATCTCTTGCGCTTATTTGAATTGGATTTTTATCAAGTAATTCTATTTACATTTGAACATTCAAGGGGAAAATAGTGAATGAAACCGGACATTGTGCAAACATTTTTATGACTTGGAGATGAGAATCAAACGCCTTGTAAAGTGTTTTTGTAATCGATACAAAATGCTCAGGCTTGAATAAATTGCACAATTTACAACAACAAAGGCAAATAAGTTGTATTCAGAATAATTTAAAATCCATTTCACGAGAACGAATTGCAAACTATGAAATAGAATTTTGCATTACATTACAGAATTTTCTACAATTGCCAACATCAAAAACGTATAGTCGTTTGACAGATTAAGCAGGTTTTGATGGTGATGATGACAAATATTAATTGTCAATTAACTATATTTAACAAGAAAACAATTATGCACGAGTGCATTTGAATGCTGGAATACTCAACAACCCCTTGCATAGTATTAGCCGAAGCTGATTTGGCATCCGGCAAATGTACAGTAGAATGGCTAACCAGGGCAACTCTACAATGAAAACAAGCAATGAAACAAATAAAAGTCTGGCCAATCCATGGAGGGTCAAGTGCACTCCTGGGTCCTCAACTGATAGACTTTTGAAATACATCCTCCACTCATCAATGTAGCCGGCGGGGTTGCCAAACCACCGGATTTTATTCCATTCTTCCCAGAAGTTGTAAATCCCAGAACTGAACAAAGTCAGCATGCGTAGAATTTGGGACTGTGGATGACTTTTCACCAACCCTTGACAAATTCCCCAACCCTTTGTCTTCATAAACGAGTCATCGTGATAGCCCATTTGATTGTGAGCAAATTTTGCTGTCTTATTTCTCCGCATTTCAAAATTAAAAATATTCCAGTAGAATTCAAAATCGTCTTCGTTAGTGATGAAAACGGATCTTGGTTGACTCAATTCTGTCAAGATTACGTTCGACAGTTTAGAAGAACAATGAGTTACCCCCCTCGTTTTTTGTAGTCTCTCAACATATAATCTACATGGCCGCAAGTGAGTGCAGTTTGATTCCTCAAATTTAAGATATTGGCTCTCAAGAGGACAGATTTCTTGGCAAGATGAGGCATGGTACACGAGTCTCTCCAAATCCGGAGCTCCAAATAACGTCATGACAGCATTGGGATTCAGAGGCAATTGAAACAGATCTTTGGGTTGACGATCCGAATCCGAATCCGAATCTGAAGATTGACAAGGAATGTCCCGTTGTGTTGTTTCACCAAAGAAAATGGTGAAATCTTTCTGAAAGAAATCCGAAGAGTATTGCCAGGAGGTGTAAAATGACTGGAGATTTGCAGCGTACTCAAATTTGGTGAGTCCGCGGTAGGCATTGTGAAGAATGAGACTCGCGAGGAGCCAACAACTCAGGAATGCTCTGGACGTGCCCACATACTTGTTTTTTTTTCTGCTGGAGCTGCAAGGCGCTGGAATGTATCGCTGCCCCAGAAGCGTCCCAAAGAACCAAATGAAGGCGGATGATGACAACCGATAGACGGATTGAGTCGTCTTCTCATTCAACTTCACGGACAGAAACGCAGTGAGGAAAATCACACTTAGA
Source organism: Gisinianus flammeolus (assembly GCA_034699125.1). Taxonomy (NCBI): domain Eukaryota; kingdom Metazoa; phylum Arthropoda; class Collembola; order Symphypleona; family Katiannidae; genus Gisinianus; species Gisinianus flammeolus. Next base: position 10,177 of record JAIUND010001745.1, on the reverse strand, counting down.
AGCAGCGAACCCAATATGGAGATCCAAATCATGGGCTGGAATGGAAATAAAAACAATTCGTATGACATATGGAATTGGTGAACGCCATCGGCTGTTATGAATCTGTAGTATATATTCCCGGTTTGAAAAAATGCCATGTGACGAGGAACGGGTTCGCCTTCCGAATAGTGAATGAAATCTGACAGTCGTTTGGCTGACGGCGACCAATTGGATACAAACGTTATGTTGAGTCCAGAAATGAGGAAATTGATTGTCGCACTTTGTAGGGTTGACGGACTTGTCCTGTGAAAAGGCGACGAGTTGATGATGATGTTTCCCATCCGAAATAAATTTTTATCCCCATCAACGACAAAAATATTTTGGCCTGTTTCAAATTCAATGGATTCTCGAAAGGTTTGGGTCAGTTCCGGATAGCAAGATGACGGACCACACTTGAAATTAAAAATTGACCTCCCCTGAAAATAGAAACCTTCCTGAACCTCAAAACGTTTCCTTTGGTGTTTTAAATTGATGTTTTCCGATTCTGTACAAAGGAGGAGAATGGTGGGTGCAGTATCATCCTTTGTTTTCGTTTCCGTTTCTTTTATCTGGTTTGAGATTTTCCTCATGTCAAAATTCAGTTTGTCAGTGAATATCAGTTGAAATTTTAGACGTTGAGAGAGTCCTTGAGGTGTGTAAAAGGATCTTCTGAGGGAGTCCGGACCCCTCAATTCTTTAGCAGATAGAAATAGAATTTTGATGTAACATTTTATACGATGATTTGAATCAGACTCAGGAATTACAGCAGGGAATTCGTCGCTCGTGTACAAAGAATCTTGATGGATCACACTGGGCATTTCCAACTCGGAATAATCGAATATTTGACCATGTTCAATGAAATGAAAGAAACACCACTCGCGGATTTCTCTTATAAAAGAATTTATATCGATTCCTTCCCTCAAATTTTCTGCTTGCCCATTCACTGCAAGGAAAAGTTGGACAAAAAATGGCACACTGAAGGAAAGTTTCATTTTGGAGACCATCCCCAGCCTAGTGGATTATAATTTATTCAGTTTTTGTTCTTTGTTATAAATTGTTGTTCGAAATATTCTCAATTTGATTCAATTCAAGGTGAATCTTTTACAGGCATGAGAACAGGATGAATTTAACTCTAGTAATGTACAAGGAGAATTGACTGGAGAATTGACTGGCTGCTTCATGTATATATATATATATAGGAATGGCGAGACTGCCTGGAAACGGAAAAGGACGTGTCGGAATTTGATTAGAGTCCAAAATTTGAAAAGCAAGTCAAATGTCTTTAAAAGTCTTTAATATCATGTCAGTAATAACATTTCGTTTCATGCTAAAATGCTCGTGCTAATAATAATTTGTATTAGCACAGTGAAGACTTGAACAAACAGTTTTCAACTTCATTATTCTTATGCATTTTTAATGCCGCGTGCAAACTTTTGTTTTAAAATTGAGAGCATAGCCCTCAGTGGGAACGGAAACTTATCGATTGATTTTATAGAAAGATGAGAGTTTCAATGTCGAATTTATAATCATTTATAAAAACGCACATAGCCCTCGCTCGTTATAATTTGGATCGTACAGAAAATAATATAAAATGAAAACCGTACAAGGAATTGTACTCCGAACCAAAAGATTAAAAATTCGATACAAAATAAATCGATACTATGGAACAAGAAATTTCATTTCTACTGCCAATCCGCTTTCAAAGGACAATAATTATTTTTTTCAAAACAAAATGTGTATATATACGATTTGCAGTTTGAAAGCGTGACGCTTCCACTACGTCTACCAGATAGTTAAAATTTGACAATTTGCTGGGTCCAAACCACTGCTTATCCATACCGTTTTATTATCTTTACTTGTGCTACTGCTACGCATGTCAAAAATATCATGTATCACAAACTTTGCGAAGGTTTTTCGGTGATGACATTTCCACAGTTCTTGCCCGAGATGTTTTTTTCCTATACAGGTATAACTCTTCTTAAAAATTATTCGAGCCAAAATTTGGGAATTTGATCATTTCCCAGAGCTTTTCGGTTGACTACACTATACAAAACAATTTCGTTGAAGAATATTTTGTACTTCATTTGATTCTCACTCTGACTTTTCTCTCATGGAACACTTTTGGGCTTGTACTGTTTTCCTTTGGTGCCCTCATACGAGCAACATGATTTTCACACATTTTCTATCAGCCTGATGGAGCCAGCCGAGGTCGGAAACTATATAAATTTCATTTGAGAATCAAAAATAAAAGTTAATTCTGAATTGATTTGGAATAATATTTTATAAATGCGTATTCGTCTTTGTATTTTAATGACCAGTTGACAGGCTGATTCTGCCTCCCCGTCGACTATTGGATTTTCAATACAATCGACATGAATGAGCTTCTCACTTCCGTTTATGATTTTCGAGACAATTCTCATGGCTTGAGCTCTCATCGGCATAAACGGGGAGAGCGTTCAGCTTTTGTATTTCTCTGTTCCGTCCCATCTCAAAAACATGTGGATTTTCTCGGTTTTATTCCTCTTGGAAGGATTTCTCCTCATTTTCGTTTGCGCCACTGGATATTTTTCAGTGCTCGTTCAACTGCTCTTCTTTCAAAAGTGTGAACTGGAATTCTGGCAACTGTTGCATCGTATCAGATCATTTTATTTTTTATTGGGGATAACACTGACATATTCTCATTTTAAATTTCAGTAATACTAATTTATGTAAAACAGGAATGGAGCTGGAGGATCGTTCGAAATCGCCAGACTTCATCCAAGAACCATTAACGTTCTACTCAAGAAAATGCGTCGACTTTCCGAATTCATTAACTTGTTTAACTGCTCCTTTCCCTTCATTATTTTGTCCTTCAAGATAATGTGCATGAGCTTGGCAATATTTTCCTCGGTCTTTGCCATCAAACGATTCTCCAGTAATCCTTTCATGGGAATCTTTTCCGCTGTCGTAGCCATCGATGTCATAATCATTTTTTCTTTGATTTATGAGAAAGCCTTTTGCCTATTCAATTGAACTTTGAAAAGTTGAAACAGGAGCTGACTGCGTCGGTAAAAAGTTAGAAGTTGAAAAATAAGCTACAAGATAATAAAGTTCAGCAGTTGATGGTTGAACGGGAACTGAGTTCCATTCGAAATCTGGGGATTCGGGTTGGGAATTTTCGGACGATAGAAAGAGTTTCAACTCCCACTTTCATCTACTTTATTCTAAAATACATTACCAATGAATCTCTTAATCATCCTTTGCTAAATTCCTCATTTCCACTCTCTGATCCCTTGTTGTACTTGTTCTTTATTGTTTCTTGTTGTCTGACACACACGTCATTCCTTATATCTTTAAAATCTGCTATAGAGCATGTATAAATACTTTTTTTATTGAGGCACTCGAGAATGAAACTTATATGATGTGAGGACAAAATCGAAGGAGTTGATGAATAAATGGCAATAATGAATAGCATATTTTTCTTTTTTTCTCCGTGTCAATTCCCAATTGTTATTGTGGGCATTTTATTTATCATTATCATGCATATATGTACGAAATAAATATACGCCATTCTCTGCCTGTTTGTTTAATCCTTCAAGTAATTTGGAGTTGACTCCATAAATGATGATTAATAGTCAGCAAGAAATTGAATTAAATGAATATGACAAAATACGAAAAAAAAGACAGTACGTTAATTTTTAATGTGAGCCAACCGGTTTTCTTGGTAGGGAATCTTGCTCACCCTCAAAACCATTGACACACGATATATATATGACGAACAATAAATGAAAATAATAAAGTCCCAAGTCACACAATGCGAGAGGAGTAAATGCTGCTAATTTTTGTTTCCATTGGGTATTTGTCATGTACTGAGAACAAGACGGGAATGTATATTGTAATTATTTAAATATACTATGCATACACATTTGGACATGGAAAAGACTTGTTTGTATCTGTATGGTTTGCATAATTAGTTGGAAAGTAAAAGAGAGAAAAAAGTGTATGTATATACGACTGAAGTGAGGAGGATGATGATCTCATCTGAGTTATACTCTCGTCACTTGAATATCATTACAAAAATTATTATTATGATCGCGTTTTAGAAACTTTTATAGTTTGAAGCTCGTGAGATTTTCTTAGCATTTCTACTCTGACAATTAAATGAGCAACTGCCTTCGTTCAATACTTTGCTCTGGGAAAAATATTTTGAAAAATAAACAATAATGTTAAAGTTAATCTTTTTGGTGGTCACAGTTTTTGTGGTTGTTCAAGGACAATCCTCATCCTCCACGACCATCAAACCAAGTTCTGACTATGGCATCAATCTAACTTTCGTTCTGTCTGGAAGGTAAACTTTTTCGTTCCTATCACACAAAATAAAATTTCATTTCCTATATACAAAGTACTTGAGAGCATTTTTCAATTTCCGAATCAAAATGGGTGATTAAATAAACTTTATTCGTCGTCTCTTGTGGTGCTTTTCAGTCAAATCCCGACGAGTGATGATCACTCTGAAGTGGATGCTTTTGTCAAATTGTACAGCACGACAGGAGAAGGGGAAAGAGAACGTTTTGGAACAACCGAACCGATCCTTGATAATGCAAGTCCCGACTGGCACCAAGTTTTCTGGTTCCTTTGGACCAAAGGAAAAGAGCAGGTACAGACATTTTATGCACACTTGTAGAAACGAAAAAACGAGAAGAAGAAAAAAAGCTTTGAATTTCTCATGATTCGAGTTTTGTCTTTCATTTTTTCTGGTATATATATTTTATATAGAAATGGCATTTTTTCCTTCGCGACCACGACATATTGGATCAAGATGACGATGTGGGGAATGTGACAGTCAGTGTTGATGAATATGTTGAGAAAAATCAGGACATCAATGTCAGTTTGAGTAATGGTGGATTCCTCCTCATTAAAAAAACCACACCAACTTCCTTGCGACTTTACGCCAGGTATAAAAACTGAAAATTATGAAATAAGTATATTTTAAATTACATGAAATATCTCATGTAAATTTGTTTTGTGTGTAGGGACGTTCCCCATCATGACCGTTTGAACGGGAAGAGCGATCCTTATGTTGAAGCCTACTTTCGTCGTGGTAAAAATGGGACGGATGTTCTTTTCGCCACTACGAGTGTTCTGGACAACGAGGAAAATCCAGACTGGAACGAAACAGTGGAATTCTCCAACTGGCAAAAGGGAACAGATCAAGTTTGTGCAAAACGCTCTTCAGCATATCGTCGTCTAAGTTCCATAACCCTGTATTATCATGTGGCCCCAGAAGGTGAATTTGCGTGTCCGTTCATATATGCTAACGTGCAGTATGAACCCTCCGGGGCCAAATGATAATACAGGGTTATGGAACTTAGCCGACGATATTTCCATTGAAACTGTACATTTATTTTTATGGTTAATTGGAATTAAAACGGTGTTTGTACCTATATATATATATTTACATTTTTCAGTACTGGTATTTCAAAATGTATGACAGTGACACTGTGAGTGCGGATGATGTCATTGGAGATCTTTTGGTGGAAGTTGACACTTTTGCGACCCAAAGAACCGTCAAGAAATCCAAATTGGACAACAGTGATGGAAAAGCAACTCTTGTCCTCACCCCAGCCTAAATTCTATATATACTCACAATCAGTATTTCTTGTGAGATTGAATGACATTTGTAAATATGCAATTTCAAATTGCCAATTTGTATATGAAGCTAGAAACCAAAAAGCTCATTCATGTACAATTTTATTTCTACACAAATACAACATTGTGATATTTTTTCTCCCTACACATTTTCCCCGTGTGAGTTTTCATTTCACAATGTTTAGCAAACTAGCAATGTGCTGTCACGAATTTTATGAAAATAAACTCTTTCAAATAAAAAGGGACAACAATAGAACAATAATAATCATATGTGATACCTCTTTGAGCACGACACAACTTCTCGAATTGACACTCACATAATTATTATTAACCTTGGCATTGAAATTACATTTTCTGCAAGTCATTCACTTATTGGAAACTTAGGAAAACCTAAACGATAGAGAATTTCATTAAATATTCAAAAAAAGAAAGAAAGATAACAAAGTCAGATACATGTTTCCCCATATTTTATTTATAGCAATATGTATAGGTGAGTGTGTAACAAGTAACAAGACAATATATTTATTAGAGCGGGGTTGATTTTCATCCGGTGGTTGGTACCGTTGCCGTACAAGTTGAAGAGAGCAGCTGGATTTTGCAAAATGAATTTCCACTTACTATACAAAAACAAGAGAGGCAGACATTGCCCACTAAGGCCATAGCGGGCGTCCACACGGTATTCTGAGTGCACGTCCCAATTACGACTATATCATATTCATTCAAGCTTTTTAATTTCTTATTCACAGAAAATCCTCAACCTCAAAAAAAAAAAAATGGGGAAAAAAAATGAAATTGTTTAACTCACTTCGAAGTAGCGACGCATTTGTTGGATATGAGTTGAGCTGAATGGTAAGGAAAACTGTAAATGATAATAAAACAAATACACTCGAGATTTTTACAGAATTCATTTTTCGAATGGAAATTGGGAAGTTTAATTTTGTTTTGTAAACTTGGAGATTCTCGGCTTTAAATTGAAAGACTGGTATGCTCGTCACAGTCACTGAAAATGTTTAATTTAAATTAGCAAAAGTCTATATGGGTTTGTAAAATGTACGGATGTAATATATAGGTACAACTTTGACTGAGCTCTGTTCGTAGGATTTCTCCGAATTGAGAGACTTTTTTAAATCGTGAGTATTTTATACCTGTGTGTGAGAAATGTGTAAATCATGAAATTGAAGTGTTGTGGAATACGTGTGCAAACTGTGTAAAAGCAATTTGAAAAATGATTATTGATTTTCCCTTTCAATTGCCCATAATTTTTGTCCACTTGAATCTCCAAACTCTTTTGCGTATATATCAATGAAAATAGAAAACAGACTTTATTGTGTGGACATCCGGTTTTTTTTGCAATTGGTATCAATTTGTGAACAAGCTAATCGACGATTGAACAATATGTCAATCCCGAACGTTCTCTTCGACTCAATCAAACATTCAGTAAAGTGACAGTCAGAGTTTTTCTCTCTCGCACAATCGTTACGCAATAACCAGGGACGAAAATATGCGAATAATGCGAAAAAGTTAAAACGGAGTGCTAGACTACTCTCCATCCGGAAATAAACTAGATTTTAGTTTATGCTGCCATATACGGCAGCATTGAGTGGATTGTCTTTCGATGAAAAAAAACTAAAATCTAGTTTATTTCCGGATGGACAGTAGGCCATACGTGTTAATGTCAATCTTGCGATGTCATATTTGCCAAAACAAAATGCGAAAAAAGCGAATTTTCTTGAGAAATGAGATTTTAGCTAATTTTAAGTCAATTTTTGAAAATATGAAGAGATTTTAGCAAATTTTGAGCTACTTTTTGAAAAGATGAAGAGATTTTTAGCTATTTTTTGAATGACTGACGTCAAAGTTTTATGTTTTGAGTGGATTTTTGTTATTGCAATATAATTAACGACAATAAATACTTTTTTTTGAAAAATGCGAAAAACGCGAATTTTTACGAACAAAAAAGAGAATTTTTGAAAAAAAATGCGAATTCCGTTCGTCCCTGGCAATTACTGACTTTGACATTGGAAATGGAAAGGAAATTCAGAAAGTTTGAATGCATCATGTCCACACATGCAAATCATGTAAGGGACATCTTATGGAATTGCTCCAATTTCTGATTCTTTTCATTCATCCGCGTAGCCAGTACTAATCATTGATAATTCCCATGCAATTTTCAATGGAATTAATTTGATGACTTGTGGGTTTTCAATGAGAACTATCTATTTGATCAACTCAGATTCTTTAAACTTTGGACAGATTGAAGTTACATTTTGTGAAATGGGCAAAGTGAGAATATTTATGATGGATGGGAGGAATATCTTGTGGTCCTAAATACATAAATACCATTTAAGGCTTAAAAAGTATAAAGATAGAATGAAAATGGTTTGTCGTTTTAAAATCAAAATAAATAGAGCTTCACAAATACAATAAAAACCTTTTGTTCAGGCCTCAAAATGAAGAACTTTATTTTAACCCTGAGTTAAATGTCTTTTTCCTGTCCCTTTTGTCCTTTCAGCTCATAAACCAAGATACTGAGCCCACCCACTGACCATTGACATTCTTCAGCTTGTAACTTTTCTTCCACCAGTATATATGTATATATACATATATACCTATATATATAAGGTATGCAACATTTTGTGTGGTGTAGCACACAGAGTGGGAGTATTATTAGATCCTGTTTTATTTGTAAGAAAACAGAAAACTCCATATCGAATACATTATTATGGAGCTTGCGTATATATAGTAAAACATAAAACATTTAGCCAAACATTTTATAGTTTCTTCAACTCTCGTATTTAAATATACCATGTTGTCGATATTCTAATTATGCGGAATTTACCTAAGTTAGTTTATATTCATTTTCATTCGTTTGAATTCTAACGATAAGCCTCGTCTAAATGTAGGTATTTTAAATGTTCCAATGTGAACTCCCCATTATACAAATATATTCTCTCATTTTACCCAAATAAAACTGTTTTTCTGCGTGTTTGATTTTGTTCATTTAAATTGATTTGACTGAGAAATAGAATATTTTATCCGTGTGAAAACTGTGAAAGTTCCAATTTGGAAAATCTGAGCTTCTGTCTTCAAATTTGCCTATGGACGAGTAAGCAGTAGTTGAAAGTTTCAACTTGAAACTGGAGTTTCTTTGTAAATTTAATCATTCTTCATGTGCATGTGTGAGTCAATATTGTCCGAAATGAGTTCTTCTAGTTCTTCTCCCTGTCACATCTTCGTAAGTAAACTGTTGAGTAGTTAATTCTATAGTTAATGTGTTACTAAATATTTCTCGTTCGATAAATTCTACAATTTATAATGTTTAATCCCACGTACTCTTATATTCTTATTATCAACCAAATTTGTGCTATAATTTTAAATAAACAAATATAGTAATTTGTACTAGAAAATTTCTACTGACCAAAATTCACGAACTTACATTTACTCCTTATACCCAAATAAAAGTTTGAGTTTTTAATATTTACTCCAAGGATTTATTTTTTATATATTAATTTCACAGAGATTGAGAATCCAAGATCAAATTGATGCATTTTGTACAATGTCCAGCTTTGATCCACAAATGGATTCCAATATTCTCGTCGTAAACGTAAATAATTGAAAAAAAAATAATCACTCAACAAATTCTATACCGAAAAAACTGTTATAATATTATTGTCAATGAAACAGTCTATATATACGTGTGTAGCCAAATGCAGTCCAATCATTTATGACCAGACCAAATGATTTGTGATTTGTTGTTTTGACATTTTAATGATTAATAATGAACTATACTTTGATCATATAGATTGAGAAACTTGTAGAGGACAAAGATTTTAAGACGAAAGCTACATCTGCTACATCCAAAAATCATGAACATGTTGAGTTTAGGAAAATGGTATAAATAATTCCAAGAGCGCTTGCATGTAGATTTGTATAGATCCATTTTTCTAGAATATGAATTTACTAGCAGGGGGCCCGCCGCTAACGCGGCTCGTTGTGTGTCTGTGTGTTCTAGCCATATGTACGCATGTATGCAAAAACACAAAGTGTGACCCAAAAGTAGTTATAGCGCTCGCTTCCCTCGCGCTTTTCTAAATTCCATTTAAGAAGAAATTATTTCTTTGCACTCGCTTCGTTCGCGCTTTTCTAAATTCTAATTGAAAAGAAATTATTCCTTTGCGCTCGGTTCGCTCGCGCTTTTCTAAATTCCATTTCAGAAGAAATTATTTCTTTGCGCTCCTCCGGTTCGCATTTTCCTTTCAGAGTTAAAATTTCCCCCACAAAATGAAAAACGGTGGCGCCATCTAGTGGATGACCCCTGAACTATAGTATAGTTGACCCAGACATTAGTTCCGAGGTCATCTGGTAGATGGCGCCACCATTGAGTTCCTATTTAATCTAAGAGATGGCGCTGCAATGCACTTTTTGGACAATGGAAAATTCCACTCGCAAACTGCGCAGTTAACTTTAACATGCAGCATATGCACGTATATGCATAGCGTGCTATATGCACCTGCGCCTAGAAAAAGAACCT
>JAIUND010001744.1:0-30736 GCA_034699125.1 Gisinianus flammeolus | reverse complement strand
CACACACACACACACACACACACACACATTATACTTTTACTATTCTCTTCTATTCTATTCGCTTTTCCCTATCCCAAGCCATGGAAGACCTTGGGTTTACTTACTCAACTTCTGGGCCTATACAGATAAAAAGAAAATCAAAGAAGAAGGCCGGGGGAAAATAATGGTTTCCTATATTTTTCTACCATGTCTGACCAAATTCAAGCTTGATTTTATATATTATAAGCTCAAATCTCTAGAGCTGCTGGACTTGGATCATGAAGAACGAGAGAGAGAGAGAAAGAGAGAGAGTGAGGGGATCTGGACTCATTCCATGACTCTGATTTTCCATGCTCATGTATCCGGGATACATATAATGTCCGCTCTGGCCACATTCTGACAATGACAACTTGAAAAAAATATATATACTAACACTCACACACACACACACATATTTCCTTTACGCTGTCCAAATAAAATGCACACACATAAAAATCTTAGTAGGCTGTCTCTCTCTCTCTCTCTTGGTTTGCCTCTCTCCATATCTCTGTAGAAGGAGGCCAAGTCTTGAGAGAAAACGGAAAAATAATGGGGATCTCGAAAAGTCTTGAGAGTTCGTAACTGTAAATGGGAATGGAAAGTGTACAAGACACCTAATTTAACGTGGCCCAAGTTAAGTCAAGCCCAGAGAGTTTACAATATGGCCATCTCAAATAATAATGTAGTGAGCTCCTCCCATTTCCCTATTTTCCTCTCGAGAGACTCTCCTAATAAATGCACTTGGCTTCCCCATAATGACCCACTTACGAACGAAAAGGAACAAGGATGTTTAAAATCAAAATCCATAACCTTCTCTATTTATTTGTCTCTGTCGTACTCACTCTATCTCCTCCAAATCACTTTGTTCCCCGCGTCGTCTATCTTTTGCCAATAAAGTCAAAGGGAAAGTAAAAGGATTTGATCTATTTTTCAAATAAATTACTCAGGAAAAACACGAGGCAAATCCCGGAATGACTCAATGACATTCTTGCATGTCTTTTAATACCGAATGGCATTTCCTCGTAGTAGTTCCAAGTGATACAATGTGTAACAAAGTGAATGCAGCATAGGAGAAAGTTTCGCAGAGTGAGTGACGGGAGAGAAAGTTTGCAGTTTGCAGGTAAAAAAAATCTGCTAGAGAAAGAATTCGGGGGCATTCTTGTGTTCAAGTTGAAACTCTCGTGTTTTTTAGTGTGGAAGAGAAAGGAGAAAGTTCGTAGGTGAAAGTCCAAGGGGAAGCTCATGTAAATCTCATCTGAGAGCGTGTGGTAATGTAAATGTGGGGAATATGGTTATTTTTAGTGTGGTAAAATTTCATTTTGCGGAATTTCTCAAGGAGCGAGTGAGGGGGAGAGAGAGAGAGAGAGAGAGAACACGCGGAGGAGAATGAGATGAAGGGAAAAGCCAGAAAAACATTGCTTTATGCTTTATACTTTGTGTATATTATGTATAGTAGTTTGTAGATCGACTTTGACTTCTTTCCGTGATGAGAATGACGTTTTGCTCTTGCTTTTCCTTTCTCTCTCTCTCTCTCACTCTCATTCCCCCTCCCTCTAGACTTTCACTGTCACCCTGAGCACTCGATTATGCAAGCGAACATTACCGTGGGCAATGACATGGCTTATGGTTTATTCAAGAGTAACCCATAAACCACCCAACTCAATTGTAAACTCTGTCGTATTATGTGTGTGTGTGTGTGTGCATTGAAACTACGTCTTTGGTTTTGTTTTGTGATTACACTACCATATGGGATTTTCATCCTGCATTTTATGCACAATGAAATCTTCTTGTTATTTTCTCTATTCGAGTACCTCTACTACGACACACAAATATGGACTCTACTTACATATATGAACATGACGCACATTAAAAAAATGTAGTTCACGGAGACAACGTTGAAGCCGGTACTAAATTCTCTAATACGTTGTCAAATCTGAAGTGAACACTGAAGTACAAGTTTCACTAGCAGTTTATTTAAGGGCCTCTACTCGAGCCTCTTCCCCCGTCATCGAAAACAATATTGGCAATTTACAATTTGCAATTTTTTGCGCTGTGAAGCCGTACATTTACTTTTCCAAATTATACAATATTTTTTAGTCTAAATGGAAAACAAGAGGAAATTGTTTGCTAAACATTTTGTTACGTGGAACACAAAAAAAAATCCAATCAATTTCCCAGCGAGATTATTTTCTATCTCACTCTCTTCCTTTCTTTTAACAAACAATACATCATGTTATTAAATTGTAAATTGTACAGAGAGGCATTGGAAGTTGAAAATAGAAAAAACGATGCTAAGAGGTCTGTTAGAATTCTGGAAAAAAAATTCTCATCTAAAATCCTGCTATATTTACATACTTGAAAATTAATTGCGTCCCACTTCCCTCTCGTATAATCGTTCCAAATGAGGACAAGAGAATTTGTTTTGTCTTCCTTCATACTTTCATTCAACAGAGTAAAGCTGAATTTGAAAAGGGTCGGTGGTATGTTTACATCTCTTGTATTATTTATTATATCGTAGTTTTCCTCTCTTCCCTTTCTGACAACGTTGCAGAAAATGAGCGGAGAGAGACGGAGACTAAAGGGGAAAAAAATGGGAACCACTAGAGAATTGGCGGAAGGAATTATAATATCACATGTACGAACCATCCATTTCCATACAACCATACACACAAAAAATTGAGAGCGGGTATGTATTTTGGGAAGGATGCCGATGAGGAAGAAAGAAAACACACAAGGGAGAGAAGAAAAAACCTATGGAAAAGTACAGGGAAAGTTGGGAGATGAAGAAATGAAGAGACGGATGAGGAAAAAATGTATTGAAATATGAAATATGGAAAACGGATAAGCATTGTAGGAGACTCTGAAAGAACTTCAATTCTTGAAGCAGTGTTACTCACGAGTCATAGTCATAAGATTGGCCAGAGAAAATCCAAACAATCTCTATACAATACACTCCCAACAAAACATAACTTTGAGTAGTTGGGAATGGAATGGATTCCCCAATTCTTTTTCCCGGGACCAACTCTGCGATAAAGTGAAAGTTTCGTCGTCCACCACCATCAACATCTCATCTATACAAATAAAGTACAAATTCGATGGCATATATTCTTTTGAATCCTGACACAGATATTAATGCTATGGTGTACATGTATATGTTGTACATTGTATATGAAACGCTCACTATATAAATAATCGACTCTGGTACAACAAGAGTGCTATCTAGACTCTTATATTATTCTGTATGTAATATCCCTTGTATTCTCCCTGGGTTTCCCGCGTATTACAAGTCTTGGAGTTGGAGTTTGAGTCTGTGAGTGAGAGAGTCAGTCCCAGAGTGAAGTACAAAAGAATTCTCATCAGGAGAGAAAAGAATTCTTATTTCTGTGCACACCAGGGAAACGAATATCTTTGAGGAGAAAGAATGAAAGAGAGAGAGAGAGAGAGAAACACGTCCGGAGCATATTTTCCTGAGAATCGAGAAGAGCATTAAAGCATCTTGCATGCCTCATCTTTCCAGCTTCCCACTTTCACTTTGTCTCTGTCTATATATATATATATATATATAGACAATATTCATAATATTTATATATAACCACACATACTTTTCTACACATTTAGATTCTCCACTAGAAACGCATAACAAGAGAGAGGAAACTAAAAAAGAACAAGAAAGGCAGAAAACAGTCAACAGTCAGAGCTCAAAGAACCAGAACAAGCATAATTCTCGTCGTCGTCACTCATCAGTGTTGACGGCCCGCAAATCTCATGCTCGGATTATTTTCGGGTGAAAAATCCATACATAACAATCCATCGAATTTCCACTGGGACGAAAATTTGATGCGAATTTGTTTTGAGCTTGTGGTTTTGAATTGAGACGCAAAGTCCAGTACACCATGACAAATTTCCATACAGTCCGTTTCAATGCCCAATGAAAACTTTCTATCGGGGGCAAAAAAAAGTACATATTGAAATCATTCCCAACGTAACGTTGTCCATTCAAAGGATCAAGGATAAATGACGCGACACTTGAATGAATCTCTGTAGTATATCTGTATGTGTACTGATTTGAGTTCAGGGTATCCTTTTCAATTTGCTTTGTGCCCTTTGTATTTGCGTACATAAAAACAGTAAGAGAAAAGACAGTTGATAATTAGCAAACAGAGAGGAATGGAATGGAAAAGTTGGAGTTTGAGGAAGCGGAAAGTGAATTGATTCAAAATGCCACCTTTCACTTGGGGGGCTCAACTATATTTACTCGACGCTTCATGCATCCACGATTTCTCACATTGACAAACCAAATATTTACTTTACGCACTGAACACTACACACACACGGTCCATAAACATACAATGAAATTCCTCGAACTAGCACATAGAACTATAATAACGTCATCCGCTTCACTTTTGGTACTTTTCCTTTGCCAGGAAAATTTTTGGAATAGAAACGTTTTTTACTAGGAAAAAACATGGAATGCATAAAGAATGGGGAAAGTCAGAGTGATCCCGTATAATTGATTGATACTAGAAAATGCTTCATAATCATCTCGAACTTTTGTGAAAGACTATCTGCGTTCAATTTTAAATAGCTTAATACCAGATTAAAATCAGAAATCCCTGGAATTTAATAGTATTAGAATATTCCCTTTCCCATAATTTGTTCATTGAACCAAGAAAAGAGAGAGCGTTTCGGCCTATTAAAATTGGCTTAACTATATCCATAACGGATAACTGTGGAAGCATTATTATTATTACTACGATATTATTATTATTATTATTTCGTCCAGTCAAGGTGAAAGTGATGAGAGGATATTAAGACTCTTTTTTTTCCGGGTTCTTCATTCTGAATCCATGGATAAGTGAGAACAAAAACCCGGAGAATCTCTTTGTCCACTGTCGTCAACCTTCAACCAACTTACCATGAAACCCCGGACAATATAACATAAAAGAAAAAGAAGAGACAGATAATGAGACCTCTCTCTCTCTCTCTCTCTCCGACTAGAAACTTCCACCCCAGTCTTTGCTGTAATAATCAGGCAATCAATTTTCATTCTTTTCTCCCCATTACTTCCTTTGCTCTCTCTCTTTCTGTGTCTCTCCATCTCCATCCCCACGATTCTTCTTTACAAGCTCACAATTCAATTCCAAAGGATAAAAACCAACTGCCAAGTCCACATCCACAATCATACATTGGCACAACCACGAACCCAGACTTGAAGGTCTTTTCTTATTATATATCTTCGTAACTAACGTATACAAAGCATTTTGTCTTTTCTCTATCCGTTTCCCTCTTTCACTTTTTCCGCTCCATATTTCTCTTCTTCACTTCCCCTTCCCCTTGCTCTCTCTCTCTCTTTCTCGCTCCCCATAATATACACATATCCTGACTTACGACATTGTCTCCAATACAGAGAAAAAGTCAACAACCACATCATCCCCTCACCAAAAACCAATTCTTAGATGTGCATAAAGTCATTTCCTCTCTCTCCCCATCTCACATTTACTTTCCACAGAGTGAATCTGACATTGTACACAAATTACGTCCATGGGACTCCTCAAATCTGAAATCCAATTCATTAGGACTCATGACGACGAAGAAAACCCACCCGCTTCTTGGACACATAATCGAAGAGAATGTTATTTAAAAGTCCTCTAACGAAAACGAATGGTTGTCAGCATAGAGATGGATTTTTTTGTTGTATTTTAAACGGCCCCAGCTCACGACAGCCGATAGCGGAGATAGGGGAGATGTAATGAAAAACATATCTGTAGATATTTCTACCGAAATCAAGGCAGGTTATCAATTTTACTTGGCTTCTTCAAATCATTGGAAATCTTTGATTTCTGATTCTCAGAAATCATATTTTCATATTCATAATCAGACTTGACTTGGATTCCCGTAATTGTGATTTTTGGAAATTTAATATCAACGGATCTGTGGAGCAGTACAAAGGAAATGAGTCCAAATTCGTACACACAGATACAGACTTTTATATTGGGCATATAAGAAACTTCTTTTTCCTGTAAAAAAAAATCTTGATTTTGAAATGTGGAAATGTGAAAACATGTGCTTCGTTTTCCATTCCCAGAGACTAAAAAAACACGGTTCATAACCTAAAGTCTTGTATAGTTTTGAGTTTGAATTTTTTTAATAATAAAAAAAGTAATGAAACTTAGAAATTTTTGAGAGATTCATGTTTACTCGACGTATACTTTTAGGGATTCTTCCGAAATCTTCTTCCTAGAAACGAAAAGTAATCATACGCAGCTCGGTGTATTTCAACATCTACATTATGCATATTCACTCAGAGATGGATATTGGATAAATGTTGAGATGCAGAAAAAAGGAAGTATATGTTCAGCGAAAGTCCTAACTATAAAATACTGATATAAATCTGTGTATATGAAGAGAGGCTTGCTATTTTCCCAGGCCATTATTAATATAAAATATATAATAATATGACCTCTCGTCGTTCATCATTTTCAGGGTTTCAGGACTTTAGGACTCTAGAATTCCAGGAAGATTCTTTCTCTCTCTCTTTTCCAAGAAAAAAGCAAGCTTTTGTGCCGTTATCATTGGTTCTCTCTCACTTGCGACTTTTTTTTCTCTTGCGACTCTCTTGACTCTCAGATTTTATATTCTTGTATATGTACAGTCTCCTCCAATATATAAGAGAACTATAGAGTGTAAAACTCGAGCTGGATGAATTCAAGAGTAGTTTTTGAAGTCAAGAGAGAGAGAGAGAGAGAGAGAGAATATTGAATTTCGTTTATCATTTCAAATTTCTAGAGTTTTTTCCACGAGCTGACAGAAGATGAGAATCAGAAAATGAGACGCCAGATTCTACGTGTATGTAAACAAACACTCGAATTTTCTTTCACATAAATTTTCTTTATAGAATTTCTGTGGGTTCATGGAGCAGGACGATTCGACTTTTCATTATCGTATTTGCACTACAAAACAACCTAACCTAACCAACCTAAGGGAAAAATCCCATCGACTTTTTTTAAAGAATTTTTCAATCGGATTTTGGTTCAGATATATATAATATTTTTTAACTTCAATGAAGAGTGTCGTTTTTTGTATACATTTTGGGATATTTGTGAACTAGAGATTTTTCCAAGGGATATATTTATTTTCACTGAATATATATTTATTTGACTCCATGCATTTCTTGGGATTCACATTTTTCCTTTATACAAACGAAATTTGAAATTGCAAAAATGTTGAGCCTTTTGAACACAAAAGCGAATGTAGATTTCAATAATAGCTATTATTATTAATAATATTATATCAGGAAATTTTACTTGCAGTCGATTTTTATTTTGAGAAAGCTCCCAATGTATTGTCTGTCAAATTATTGAAATATGAAGTGCACTTTACTGCAAATCAGAGAAAGCGTTTGATTTTTCTACAGAAAAAATACATAGATGACTATTTGGAACAACTGCAAATCAGAGAAAGCGTTTGATTTTTCTACAGAAAAATACATAGATGACTATTTGGAACAACTGCAAATCAGAGAAAGCGTTTGATTTTTCTACAGAAAAAATACATAGATGACTATTTGGAACAACTGCAAATAGAAAAGTCTACAGTTGTGAGTGTTAAATTTCCTCGTCAGATAAACGCGGAACGCGAATCGTAACACTGATGACGATAGAAAGTGATGCACGTTTCGTTTATGAGTTTACACCTTGCCGTGCAAACTCACTACTGTCATTCAAAATAATAATTATTATTACATTTTCATCTTCATCTCACTTTACTCTACTTTCATCAGATTGGATTCGGATTTAAATTTGACTTTGTGTGGCCCCAAGGGTTTTCCTCAACACTTTCATCAAATCCAAAATTCATAATTCCTCAACCAGGCAGTTGTGAGTTGAGTGAGTTGAATTTGAAGGGAGGCACAATAGAACTTAATTTCATACTCCATAATCCATAGTGCCCGTACACGTACATGCTTTATATTTAACTTTCCCCATTCCCTACAAGAACGCATGGGGACCACCACGTAAAAGGAGTGTGCAAATAAATGAATTCCTATATAGTCCCAGCCAAATCCTCATTTACAACCGACCCAATGCCAAGAAGTAGAAAATCCACACACACACACATACACTGTAAAAAGGATATCTTTTGTTCCGACGCTCCCCCACCATAATGTACGAGCTATGAAAATTTTGTAATTTAAATCTCTGCTTGAGTGTAGACGACGTCATGGTCATAGCATAATATAACACAGACATACGATAGGTATTCCCACATACTATTCCGTTCCCTCTCGCTCACGTGAGCAAACCCCTTTGTCTAATGTGTGTGGTGTGTGTTTGACGTGTGGAAGACTTATACGAGATATTCAAAACATAATATAATGATATTTCTCTCGCTTCACAGAACTTCTCTCTCTCCTTCCTTATCCTTATCCGGGATACATTGGAGTTGAGGATACGTTGGCAAGAGTATCTCCATATAGGCTATGCACATTACACATTAGTGAACTACTCACATGTGTCTTTCACTTTTAATAAGGTTGTGAGTGTGTCCCTGTGTGTGTTGAAAGCTGGAGGAAAGTTTTGTGGAAACATATATATGGTGAGAGTGAGTTTTATTTTATTTTATGAATCTAAAGATAAAACTCAGAGCTGCCTGCAAGTCTAAGGAGTAGCTCACAGAAAGGGAGAGAGAGAAATGAAATGAAATGCTTTACGATAAGAGAGAAAGAGAGAGAAAGAGAGAGAAAGAGAGAGGGAAGAATTCCGAGTAACCGTTACAGTCGTACTATAGACGATGACGACTTTCACCCATCTCGAGTGGCTCGAGTTCTCCATATATATATATTATAGCCTAAGTATGTATGCGTAGAGTTTTCCAACGGATTCAAATTCCAAGTCCAAAACTCTCCAAAAGTCTCGAATTCGAATGTGAATGCAATAAAAAGTTAAGTCGTACGTAAGTTTGCCATAAATGTTCTTAATCGTTCAGGAAACCCTACATGTGAAGATACATCAAATTAAAGTGTGCTGAAAAGTGAAAGGATAATTTAGAAGAAAGTCACAAAACTTGTTCTTTGGCTACATACATATATATATATATTCATGCCATTGGGCGAGGAAGAGAGAAAGTCCTCGGTGTGCGTGTGTGCACAAGTATGCATGTATATTCGTACGTAAAATCTTAAATCCTACATGAGCCTTCAGTTGCAAAAGTTGGGTGAGTACGTAAAGCATCCAGTTGTGTATTCAATTCAGGGCCGTATCAAGCTGGAAAAAAAATGGGTCACAGGTCTCTTTGCAAAGGATTTTCGGATATATTTTCCATTCACAAAACAGTCAACTTCTGAATACTTGAATAAAAAATTCCCAACTACACTCAAATCTTACGTTTGAATGTGAGAATTTCTAATGATTTTCTCTCAGAAAAACTATCAAGTTGAACAGAATGTCCTTTCATTAAAAAGACAATTAAAAATCCCTGTGCTTGTCAAGTTTTGACGAGATAAACAGACTTTGCTAAAGTTGTACGTACAGATAGTCCAGCATGAAGTCATTTTAAATAAATTCATCTATAAAAAGTCCATATTTTTCGTTTTCTCGACTCTTTCCTTCCGGGCCTGACTTCACTCATGTAAGAACGCAACATTAAATTCATGGTAAAGTTGGTTAGTACTTAGTACGTCATGTGTTCCTCACGTATAAAACATATGTTATGCCCATCCAACACACATTCAATAAATTACCCCAAACAAACACACACCACCCGTCTCTATCTATCTATCTATATATAGATATACGCATATCGTAGAAATCCGTTTTTTCCCTCTAGTTTCTCTCACGTGAAAAATCCTAAGAATAATAAAAAAGCTCATGACCATAATAAGTGAAGCATGCTTGTGGTTTCTTTCCAAATGTAACTGAGAAAAAGTTAATCCATGTATCTGAATGTAAATCGAGAGAATAGGGCTACTTATGCGTTATTAGCTTTAGTCATTTAATTTGAGTATAACTTTGAAGTAAGAACCAACAGCAAGTTTTCCATTTGTGTACAAAAAATCTTATAATCTTTTCATGCTGTCTCTCTCTTTGCTAACCTACGAGAGAAAGTCGACAGAGAAAAGTATTACACAACGAGCGTGGTGAAGAAAAAGCGTGGAGAAAGTACAGATTTAGTTATTCTTTTCGTATTCCACGTACTCTTTCTCTCTCTCTCTCTCTCTCTCTCTCTCTGGAAATGAAGATGGGGAAATTTGAGGACGAGAGAGTTATGAAGAAAGTATTAAATATAAAGTGAGAGCGAGATGGAAAAACCTATCGTCAACTCTCCAGCTTCATTTCCCTCATTGTTCAATTCTACTCAAGTGAAACCTAAGAATTTCTCTCAAGGATTTGAGCATGGATTCTCTCTCCATTCATTCTCACCGTTTAGTATGTGCCATACATACGGCTGGAACCAACATAAAAAAAACACGATATACATTGTTTGGAATTTTGAGTTTTCTTCAGAGTCAAAACGAATGACGAATGATAAATATATATAAAATATAAAAAGAAATGGAAGCCTTTCTCCATTTCTTTAAGCTCACTGGATTCTGATTCTGGATTTTGATAAACTAGAGAAAAAACTGAATGTGCCCACAAAGTATAGATATATTTACGATATGTCTGCTATATAATTCACCCTGTAACATTATATTATTCTCATTCCCATCATTTCTGCTGCATTGAGTCTCTACTCTTTCCTATTTTTCGTACATCAATTATTTTGCTTTATACTCCCTACTATCGTTCCCCCTTTGTACTCGTCTATTTTTCGCATAGACATTCAGCAAATACAGAAAAAACGTCTCCTTTCTCTCTTCACATGAGCACATGAATATTACACTTTTAATGCTCTCACTTGAGCCTGTACATTCGGATTTTCATGTAAGCAGATACATGATTCAAAAATTGGAATTCAATCCTAGTGGGAACTACTTCCTTCAAATGTTTTGTTTAAAACTTCTTGTTTGATTCTTGGGAAATTCTTTAAAAAACATTCTCGTTCATTTCTGAAATATTCCTAAGTCTTTGCGAAAGCTTCAAAGCCTTTTCTTTCATGTACAAAATACACGAAAGGACATTTTTTTTCTCTTTATAAAAACTCCCTACATTATTAATTTACTAATTATGCTAAATCCGAAAAAAACCAAGGGAAGTCATAATCAACCTTTTTCTTTGAAATCAACCTTTACAGACCAAGAAAAACGGGGGAAAACATTGAGCATTGCATTGAAGCTGTGAAAAGGAAAAAGTCAATTTTCTAAAAGCATACTTTTCTCTCTGTGTCTTCATTTACTCTGCTTTCCATTTCACCTTTCATCAGTCCCACCAAAAAAAAAAAGAAAAAAAAACCTCTAGGAAACATTAATGAAGAAAGCTAATGGCAATAGCAATCATGTTGGTCTTTGGTCTACGTCTACAGATACCTCACTCTCGTTATTTCTTCCCTTTTTTCTCTCTCTGTCTCTCTCTTTATATATATTTCATACTTTCCCCATTCTACAGATACATACAAACGAAATTACATTCAAAGTTGACTTGACTTACTATTCTCTCAACTTTTTTCCTCGGCTATTTTTTCATCTTGTCAGCGCGGAAAGAATTGGAGTTCCAGGTGCCTTTCCCTTCATGTTCCAAGACGTAAGAAATCCTTAAGTATTTCCTCTCATAGTAATCAAGTCCCGTGGTCTATGAACTGGAGAGAGAGAGAGAGAGAGGAAATGAAGGAGAAATTTTGAAAGAAGTGCTCATATTTTAATATGTACACGTCTCATATTTTCCCTTTCCTTTTCTCTTCCGCTCCCTTAAACTTCCACCACTCAAAAAAAAAAAAAAAAAACTTCCGACTCCAGTCTGACGGTGACGGTAGATACAAGTTTTTGTCATCATCATCATCATCATCACGGAGATCATTCATCTTCCAAAAAAACTCTAACCCAAAGCCAAAGTCGAGTCATCACATTTTTTCTTGTAGAAATATCTCATGAAAAACGATAAACTACATCAAAGGAAAGCCATGTGCACATGTAACAATGAATCTATTTGAAACGCACAGTCTATTTACAATGGGGATTTCTTTGAACATTTCCGTCTTTATTACCGTGAAGCTAGATCCTGTTTGACCTTCTCCACAATTTCTTGACTAAGAAGTATATGTATAACAAATTTTACTCGAGAAACTTTGCAATTCCTTAATTCCTTCTCCCTGTAATGTAATGTAATGCATGAAAAGACACATTTATGAGGGCGACAAAGAATTCTTGTGGAATTAGTACATGCATTTTAGGAGGCTTAAGAGGAAAAAATCCGGACAAGAGATGCCATCGTTCATTAGTGTTTGAGAAGGAAGTGTTGGGACAAGAGAAGAATATAAGTAAGTGTGAAAATTCTCCTGGATTTGACTACTAAACCTAAAATCCACTTTTATTTCCTCCTCGTTGTTCGTATTAGATTACCTGGGGGAAATATGTAGGCGTGTGTGTGTGGGGGAGGGGGGGTGTTGACGTGTAGTGCAGAGCTTTGTGAACACTTTCCCTCTCCTCTCTCTTCTATACTGATATGTATTATTGGCTTTCGTTCGACTTCGACTTGAGCTTCGGCCGGCTTGAGGCATATTAAGCTGGAAAAGGCTTTAGAGTTTACCTGGAAACAAATGCCACGTCATAAACCACAACCATACCCACTGTAACTATAGACTCCGAGTTCTATCAGTATACAGACTCTGTAGTACAAAGTGACGGAAAGACGAAGACATGGAAATTTACGTGGAGGAACCGGAAGATATCTGAATTATGTAGTTTGAGCGGTACACAGTAGATAAACTCGGAGCTTTCAGTCAATAAGGAAATTCCGTGCAGATTGGGGGGTTTACATAGGTTTCAAGTGGGAATTTTACCCTTTTTTCAGTTTCCGTTTCCAATTGAGCATGGAAAATAGTCAAAGTCTTATCGTAAGTCAAAGATAATCATGAGTGAAAGCCTCATCAGAATTATAACGTTCTTACTTTAATGTGTGCAAGATCACATGAAAAAAGTCACATTTAATTCCTTAAATTGTGTGAATTTTGAATTAAAGTCCGCTTGAGCTTTACTAATTCCTTTCTCCCTCGTTCTAAACTTTTTTAGAGAACGTTAGGAATCTGATAGAACTCTCCTTTTGAACCTAAAAATAAAAGCGTGAAATTCCAGGAAATCGGGCAAAAGGCCAAGGCCAACCCTGAAACTGCTACTGAGGAAAGTTTTGCAAGTCCCTGAGAAAGAATGTAAAAAAAGAATGGAAACTGTACAAGAACAAGAAATTCTCGAGTCATCGTTTTCTATCTCCTGGTCTCTCTCTCTCTCTCTCGCTCAAATTCCCTGTACTCGTACACTTTATTCCTTTTCTTGCTACAGTCCGAGTTGGAGTTCTAGTTCAATCTCAGCTCAGAGTCCGATCACATCCTTTCTCTCTAAGCCGTAGCCCTGTCCCAGCAGCCTTGAAGGAGTAGGATCCAGACTGGTGACTGGGACAGGGAGAAATGGGATTGTCAAAGAAAATCCAGAGCAAAAATGTGAGAAATCCAAAAGTCTACAGTGCACAGATAGTCTGAAACTCAAATCTGGAATTACATTCTCCACAACCAGTCGTCCAGGAGCAATATCCAGCAAGAAGAGAGAGCAAGATTCCGAGTAAAGTCCAAGCCGTGTACAACCCATAAGAAATTTTCAAACTTTCCAAGTCCAACTAAATGGAAAACCATTTTTTTACACAAAAGTAATATGTCCCTGCATATATCTGTAATCTGTACGATACGCATACGTAGAGTTCAGCAGCCGTCCGATGTGTTCAGTTAAACACGAATGCCTTTTTTCATCTAGAAACTTTTTTCCTTCCTCTCTGTCTCTGGTAACACTTTTCTTTCACACACACACAGACACACACGAACTACTTCTATTACATTCGTGGCCATTAATATATTATACGCAGGTCAACTTAAATGCCAACACTCGGACGGTAACTACACTCGCTCGCTCGCTCACACAGATAGCCCTACGATAAAAAAAATATATAGAAGTCTCTAAGCTAAATCCAACAATCCGGACACATCCAGACTTGTAGACTTTTACAAATCCACCACTCTTTTTCCCCCTTTCCGTGTTCCCTTCTTCATGGTCAGATTCCAAATCTTTCCCCTCTCCCTTCTCTTTCTACACTGTCTCAATTTTCTTTTACCGCCCCAAATCCGATTCTGGTTGTTTGGTTATGGGCTCTTAATACCACCTTTCCATACCGTTTTTCATCATTCACATTTTTAGGAAGCGAAGCTGCTGTATTCATTTTGTCCGTCCGTCTGTCCGTCTGTCCATCCGTCCCTCTTCCTATGCGTTAAGCATATGGAACTTTCCACTCCGTTTGGTATGTATTCCCATGCTATCCAACGGGGAAGTATATAGCGTATAGGGGCTTCCTATATACCTTCCCTTCGCAGGTACACATGGGATGGATATGTGTGGAATGGAGCAACGCTTATTGTTAGTGCGCAGTTACCCATTCTCAAGCAGTAGCATAGCATATAGCTACATACTATATAGCTCTACACTAGCTAACTGCGCAGTTAGCTTTTCTCGCACATTCCATTGCCTGCACTCTACTCGGTATGCTTAAGCACATGGAATTTTCCATATGGTTAAGACATATCAGTCACGAAGGAAAGGACAAAATTTCCAACTCAGCGTGGAATTGAACCTTGGTCGGATGGTTCGCACGACCCGCTGCTTAGCCACATAGTACCATGTGACACGTGGTAGCTAACTCCTATATACCGCTCGGTTAGTCCCTACAGCGCATGGAATATTTCGCTGCGCAGTTTCATCCTATGCTCCGCCCATTTGTCCCCTCTTGTCCCTTTTTGTCCTGCATCAGTTCCATTAGCGTACACACGTTGTCCTCTTTTGTCCCTTTTGGCGGGAAATTCAAATAAACGTTTGACCGTTGATTAGTTCTTGGGTCAATTGCTAGATGTCAGTGCATGTAATTCCCCACGAATAGCGAATTTCCCCAAAATACCGGGATCGAATCCTCATCCGGGTGTCAAATTTTCTAGCTTGTTTTCATTTGGTATAGTAGATGGGCGGACGGATGGACAAAAGAAACAATAGAGCTTCGCTTCCGAAGCCAACAAAGTGTTTCACTTTATGGCGACCCAAAATTGTTACGAAGTAACAATTTCTAACTTTATAGTCTTTGCTTTTGCTTTTGACTAAGTCGTACTACTTTGGGCCATTTTAAATACAGGTATTTTCAATAAAATATTCTGTACCAAAAGCATGTGTTAGCTAGATTCAAGAATTCTTTATGGAAACAGACACGAAATTTGAGGTTCCGGACCTTTCCTTCTCGTCTAAAATCAAAACTCCTGACTTTTTAGACAATTCCATTTCATTCTAATGGAGAGATGAAAAAAAAACTTTCTTTTATTTTGGTAGGACCCAGGAAAAAGTCGACACACATTGATTTCAACTGTAATCCAAACTAGAGTAAATCGAAGTTGGAATCCGAATCCAAATCCAAACTAGTGACTGCAGATAGTTTTACTGATATACATATATAAAACCAACTGCAACTTTCCCATCCCAATTCCGAACGAATCTGAATTCAAAAATCCAAATCCCGTGTCCCCTGTTAACGAACCACAAACTAACGAACGAACGAACGAGCGCCGGCGAGAAGAGATTTTCATAGCAAAGAATAACCCAACTCAAGTTTATTTCCTCGCACGTCGTCATCCTCACACCAACCAACCAACCAACCAACCAACCAACGAACCAACCGACGAGAAGAAAAAGTTATCCAGACACATTTTCTTTTGTCTTTATATAAACCACACAGTTGTCACACACAATCAAAAACTTGTTGTAACTTTCACTGTTCCCTTTTCCAACTTTTTTCCTTTCTGCTACTTCTTCGTCTACAATGGTGGCAATTATTGCATTGTTTTCCAATTCATTATCTTCTAATTTGATTTCATTTCTCTATACTCATTCATTTTCATTCCATAACTCCAACTCTGATTAAATTATCTTGTTCAGTTCTGCCTTTTGTCAAAATCCGCTATAATTTCATTTCATGATAACAGTAATAGTAATAATATATTTGTTATTTGAAAACTATATAATAATAATAATACTAATTAAAATGCTCTTTTTTTCATGGTCAATATTTCGGAGTTCCTGTGAACACCCACAATTTCTTACTTAATTCCGGGTCTTTTTTTGTCCATTTCAATTGCATTCATTCCATTTAGATTCGTATAATTACTGTTGTGTGTTCTCTTCTCCTTCCTCGCCCCATCGTCAACCTCCCAATGATGTTCATTACCCATATAGACAGAGTACTTTTTACAGTATGGGAAATGAAATACCCACGAGATGTTGATAGTTTATAGGATTCTCGCTGCTGTCATGAAAATAAAAAAGTTGGAAAGTTGGATAGTCATGGTAAACCACTCACGTTCTTCCAACTTCTCCATTTCCATTCCTTTTTTTCCTCTCCTCCTTATTCCTTTTCTTTGGAGGATGAGGATGAGAACTCGTAAAGAAAAGAATTGAACGATCCCAATCACAATCAACATCATCACAATGAGTATCACGATCACCACCCCCCTCCACCCCAGTTTCCATCTCCCTTTGTCTATATCACTCTCTCTCTCTCTCTCTCTCTCTTTGTTCCCTCCTTCTTTCATTTGTAATGTTTATTTTATATAAAGCAAATTTAAAATGCAAACTGTAAACCGTCTACGGATATATTTCCCAACGTAAGGAAAATAAACCTCTTATTGAGAATTCAAATAAATAGACGCTAGAATTTTTCTCCAGAAAAAAAACTAGGACTTGGTTTGGATTTCCAGACCCGTTGCATTTGATTTTGATTCAAAGGGAAGAAATTCCCTCAAACTGCAACCGACTTTTTCAATTCAAATGACCAGAATGCGTATGAGAAAGTAGAGATGGAGGAAAAGGGAATAGAAAAAGGTAGAGGGTGAAAAGTCAAAGGCAGACATGCAGACCAACGTACGTTGAGCGTAAATGAAATTCGGATGAGAATTCCAAACCGAATCAACGTCATCATTAACTAGATGTGAGTAGTAAATAGCAGTGATCTCGAACGAGAACCCGAATGAAGGAGAAAAAAAAACGCCCAAAAGAAAAAGACAAGCCGACACACGGTAAAGTTTCAAAGCCAAAGGAACAAGTGAACGAGAGAAAGAGAGAGAGAGAGAGAGAAAGGAAGAGAGCGAGTTTCCAGTCGAGTCATGTAATAATAAGGTGGAAAAGGTGCACAAGCCTCAGTCATTTGATTGGTAAATCAAGTCATTTCGCTCTGGAGTTTCCACTTCCGATCCAAAGAACTGAAAGCAAAAGAAACAGAGAGAGAAAGTCCGCAGTTGATTTTCACTCTGACTTTTCCCTTCGCCTCTCCCTATCTTTCTATAATTCTTTTGAAGACTCAATCGAAATTCAATTTGAACTTTCTTTTTTCTTCCTTTTATTTCCAACACACACATATCTCATACGGAGACTTGTGCTCAAACTTTTCATTTGCGGTAGCATATTTCCTCCTCTCTCTCTCTCTCTCTCTCTCTCTCAAGTCAAAGTCCAAAAGTTCAAATTGAACAACAAACATATCCAACTGTCCCTTTTACTTTCCCCACTGTTAACCTCCCTTCCTTCCCCATTTGTACAGTTGACCAATCCCGGTTTTAAAAAAAAGTCAACTCTAAAACTGTAAACAGAAAAGCCCATCATCGACGAGGATGACGACAAGTCATTTTATGTGAAGACGATCGAAATTCTGTCCACAGAGAAATCTGCTCTCGAGTAATTTATCTTGATCAATTGAAGAAGATTTGAGAACGTTCAAGCCGACATGTCCATTTTGTCTCATGTCCGGCATGTAGTCTCCAACCAATCGACTTTTAACTTGAAAAACTTTAAATGCGTTGACCATATTGGCCTAGTTTTAATAGAAGGTCACGTACGTACTCCCCCATTCCATGTTTACAAATGGATTTTTTTTTTCTCCAGGAATAGTTTGAGTATGAAGTTCTAGTTGAATTACAATAGTCAGCATGAGTGTTTGTATATACAGAAAGTTAACTTTCCCCTTTCTATTTCCATCCTATTTTTTCCACTCTCCTCGTGTACACTTGATTGATTGACCTTTTCCCCCAAACCGAATTTTCCATGAAGAAATCTATCAAACATCCCCTCAAAAAAATAAGGTTTCCGAGTTCTGGTTCTCAACTTTCTAAATTTGAGTCTTGATACTTCTGTCCAGGAAATCGATGCGACTCTTTGGATTTCTTACACAAAATGTAAAGGATTTATTTGATGGTATGATATACCGATAGAAGAACAAAAGATAGGGAATGTGTTTACGAAAATGTCAATGTGGCCACCCAAAATCTGATCCCATCACACTTCTCTTTCTCATTCATGCATGCACATTATACAGCCAATACAAATAAAGGGAATTGAGAGAGAACTCGTATTGTCTGCAGCACTTGGTTGTGCTTGAAAATGGGTAGAAATAGAAAATTCTCGTGTTCAAATTGCATTTTATTTTTCCACAGAAAAGACTTTTTGCGCGCTTTATTTCCTTCACCCTTCGTTTCATACAATGCAGTTAATGCAATTGCATCGTTTTCCTTTCCTCGTCTCTCTTTCCCATCCTCACTCACTGCATGTACAAAAACAGAAACTTATATGCAATCCAAGGGAAACCGGGCACTGTGTAGATTTTCTCAAGACATTCATGTGGTAGCTACTGTGTGTGTGTGTGTGAGCACACACAGACACATACATAGGTTACGTGTGTACATATGTGTATCCAAAATCCAAACGGACGGATACGAAAACGAAATACAAAACAAATAAAAGAACCATCTCATTCTCACTAAACTCTGGTGAAAACTTTTCCCTCAGACTCTTTCTCGCTTTCTCTCAAACCTTTCAGCTCAAAATTTCTACGGATCTCCACAATCAAACAAGAAGAACACACACACACACAACTAAGACAACGAAAGGGAAAAAACTTTCTCCATGTGGAAATTTTTCTTTCGTTCCATCTCCATACCCCGTGTACTTTCTCTTTCGTTTTCTCTTTGGCTTTCTCTTTGACCGTCTGTGTGTATACTTGCACTCTTTCACTTTCACTTACTTAGTCTGTTTGCTGATGCGAAGCCTTCAACTCTGTCTACTTCCTTACAGGGAGAGAAAGAGAGAGAAAGCGAAAATATGCCTCTATTTCTATTCCAACGCCGTTGCTATTGCCAATGCACTGAGTTCCAAGGAGATCCTCAGCCAAAGAAAAACGATGATCCCATAAACAAAACGAGGCCGAGAGAACAAGGACTAACTACGGCCATCAACTTTATTTAGACAGTCGGATAAAGTAAATGCTTTCACAGAATAGAAAACAAAGTGAAACACACACACACACACATATAAGTACACACAGTGATACATAGCTATACACCAAAGCGTAAAAAGGAAGCAAAAGAAAATTCTAGGAATATCTGTATGTGTACACAAATCTATTAGAGATACAGAGGAGAGTAGACCGTGCAGTGAATGTGTACACACTCTACACATATACAGACCGAGTTTTTGCTTTCTCCTCACTCCCTTCTCTGCCTGCTTGTCTGTCGTCTACTCGAATGTTCATATATAATTCGTAATTCTCCATTTTTCCTCCATTTAAAATCCCCATGGCTCCGCCGTCAACCTTCAAACTCAACCGAGCTCAACCCAACTCAACCAAAAGATGTGGAGGGAAATGGACGTAGAAACAGGGGGAAGCGAATGAGAGGAAAGAGAGAGAAAGAAGAAAATACATAGACAAGTTTCGGAAGGAGAGGAAGAGACAGCTAGAGGAAACAAAAACAAAAGACAAACAGAATGAGAAAGAAGAAAGGAGATGAAACATAATGTATTATTATAAGCCAAACGACGATAAGTAACCACATAAATAATGACTCAGGTTATCAGAGATAGAAGGAGAAAGGAGAAACTTGTGAGTGAAAAGTCAGAATATCTCTTCACCATGTATGTCTCTCTCTCTCTCTATTTTTCTATAGAGTAACTGTTGATTTTTCTATACAAATGTATAAATTCTCTTGTAAATTTCACGTCCACCAGCAAAGTTCTGGTGCATTTGTTTCCCTTCCTCATTGAATTTGTATGTGCTATGCTCATCCTCAATGCAATTACTCGTCGTATGAAAAAATTAAAGCTCAACTCGTGTTGTCTTAAAAAATACTCGTATGTACCTGTACAGATTTAAATTAAATTCAGTTGATATCCAATTGATTTGATTTATGAACAGACATCGAATTCAAGTCCAAGGAGATTGCAAAACATGAAATATACACAAGAGAGAAATACAAGTTAGTACATTGTTATCTAAATCAATCATCAAAATATGCACCATGTCTTTATATTTTTCAGGCACAATACCCAGCAACTAATTCCTAAAAGGAGATGCTTTACAATAAAAAAACTTGTTGTGATCATCTATCGTATAATGCAGGAGATTCGGAGGAATGTTGTGAATTTTCAAAGGCCTGCAATACTCGTACGAGAGGATGCACTCACAAGTTGCCTGCCACCATACAAATGTATGAAAATGTACGTAAGAAAGTACAGAGAAGGAACAACATCATATGAGTACAATAAAGATGGAGTTGAAGTGAATATGAGGGAGTGGAAGAGACATGTGGAGGAAGGATCCCTATTTATATAAATATATGTACAAATTCAAACTCTGTACCCTATATAAACATATGGGAGGATGCGAGACGAGACGAGAGCGAGCTCCTGCCTTCACATTAACATGAAACATTCAAACGTTGACGAGGAAAAGTAAAAGCTTTTAACTTTTCTCCTTCTCTCCATCGAAAGTCGAAAGAGCTGAGACGAGAGAACGATAGAACGAAAGAGAGAGGAAAAGAGAGGGAGAGAGAGAGACGGATGATGGAAAATCCTTTTCTGCTTTCACTTAGCACTCGAGCTCAGCTTTCTCCTTCAACTCCCAGTTCAACGTTCCATACAGAGGGAAAATCCAAGTCAACGTCAACGGCAGCATAATGGTATGAGCGGACTATCAAGTAAAGTGTATTTCATATTTATTTCCTTCAACTTCTGCAGAATCTAGAAAATCCAAAAGTCTGCACAACCGAAACGTTTTACCTCAAAAGACCATACAGAAAAATGTATGGAGAACGAGAGGAAAGGACTGCATTAGATGATCTTACAAGTCTACATGTAGCTGTAATAACGGGCCCAATGCTCCTATAGTATATATTCCTTTACATTGGAGTCGGCCATAAAAAGTTTATATATAAATTCATTTGATATGCATGAGCCTGAGTTGAGATGAGATGAGAGTGAAGACTTGACTCCATCTCTCCCCCTCCTTCCTGTCCTCATCAGCATCAGAGCCCTTGGAGTAACGGGAACGAAAGTGACAAAAAAAACACATGCAGGCGGGAGAAAACTTTCATTCTGCTTACGGAATAAAAGGAAAGAGAAAATCCATTTCTCTCATTTATTAAAAAACAAGATTTGAGTTGCATTGCAAAACAAATAAATAAATAAGGTGATGCCTTTTTGAACGAATGGAAATTAGTTGGATATTACAGGAATGCTTTTTTTTCAATTCTGTTCAAAAAGTAAACTATAAACTATGTTTTGTAATATTTTCTCATAACTCATAGCATAGCAACCCTTTCTTCAACTACTTTCACCCATTTCCCTTTTCCGAATTCTGGCCTTTTAAACTGTAAGTAAGAAAATTTCAGTACAACTCCCTAGTTTCTACTCTAGGCAATTTCGCAATCATAATCTTTTGAATCATAACTCTATAAACTCTAACTCAAACTCAAACTCTCTTCCAGAATATCTGTACGCCACGCAAGAATTCTTTACAAAGTTTAAGAGAGATGTACACAAAACTACATGAACGGATGGAAAGTCCTTGGAAAATCCCATTTACCTTTCCCTATATATGTATACACCAAAACTTTTCTTATACACATGCATGCATAAGAAAATGTATAAGTACATGCGTATGTTAATTCGTACATACGAAGTACGAGCACTAGCAGCATGTGTGCCTCCTTGAGATATACGTACGCAAATTCTAAATTCTCCGAACCAAATCCAGAGGAATAAATACAATTGGACCGTGGAAATCGGTCAAGTGGGTTCATGCGTGAATTTGAATAATTCCGTCATACTTATTGACCTGACTCCAACTTTACCAAATCCATTACATCAAATAACCAAATTTCATCCAAGTTTGTTCACGGATCTTCAAATTTCCTCGTATTGAGCGCAGAAGAAACCTTCCATTTATTTTCCACCACATACCAAACTACATACAAGATTGAATATGAACGGAAACCCGTTAAAAAAGGATTTGCCTTTGTCGGTATGTATTATTAATATATAAAAAAAATTCATGGTGTTCGTAGGCACACGTGTAAAAAACGAGTAACTAAACCAAGAGAATCCCAAAAAATTCACATAATATGGCATAATAAAAGATCACAAGGTTTTCATTGTCATTATAGTCAATTCCCATGCACAAAGTCAAAAGTTCAAAAGTCGTCGTGAAATCAATTCAAGAATCTCTCTCTCTCTCTCTCTCGTTAATATTCATAATTCGTATGGCTCAGGAAAATCTCTGGATCTGAATGGAAATGAGACGAACGGAAATGTCAAGTGAAAGAAGCGAATTAACTCATATGAAGCAATGCAATGCGAACTGTTATGGCGATTCGACTTTCTCTCCAGAATTCGTTTAAAAAGTAAAAGGAAACCTAGAAAAAAAATCTTGGGTTAAGAAAAACCAGAAGCAAAGGGGAAGATGAATTCAATCTAATACTAAAGCATATGCAGGAATTGAAATGAAAATAAAATTTCTCCTTTTCAAAGTCCCGATTGGGTAGTACATAATATATATTATATATGTAGGCATGCAAAATGGTGACAAAGAAAATCCAGATCTCATTCAAGTTCTCCTTTTACCTTCTGATCATTTTATCGAGCTTTGTCCTCGACTTGTCTTCCAATGAGAGAGAAAGAGAGCGAGAGAGAGTGAAAGAACCAAGAGGAATAATAATGATGAATTTCAAATGGAAAATATGGAATGATGAATGAGGAATAACTGAATAAGAAATTTACAGACTAAAAAAAAAGAAGAATAAAAATGAAAGAAACAAAACGACTGCATATAAAATCTTATGTCTTTGGATCCTGATTTCCCATTTCCTCCTCCTACTCATACGAGGAACTCCAACCGGAACTAACAATAACAAGTTAAATCGAGAAAAAAACCTTCAACTATTTCATGTTTTATGGCTATATAGCCAACCAAAGCCATTCTTTTACACATTGTATATTGTGCTATAGCAAAAAATATGAAGGGAAATCATTCGTTTTTATGTAGCATTAAATGAAGCACGTCCATGTATAAACTGTAGACCGCCCATCAAAAATCTTTTCTTCTTGTAAAAATAAGTAAAGGAGAAAGAAACATGGAGGAGACACAGTGGGAAAGGACATGACAACATTGGAACAGCTGATTGAAAAATTCAAAAACCTTTTTGTACTTTGTACATGTTACATGAGGAATCCTCATTGAGGATGAGAAAGTACAAGAGAATTTCCTTCGCGGTGGCTGTTGTATGTATGGAGTTCGTTAGATATTCCGATTCAGATTGTCAAAGTGTAGAGAGCTGGAACGAATGAGAGTTGATAAAAAAAAGAGTGAAATGCTGATATTCATGTGTGCAAGAGATGAGCAAGATAAAGATTTTACGGACAAGATTTAAATTTGAAATTATAGGAATGGGAAATTTGGAGAGGGATTTCCACCTCTATATAAAACATATACACAAAATATATGTATATGTAATGTGAGAATATCTGTACTGTACACCAACCAGCACAATTTCCTCATGCGTACACATGGGGAAATATCCCTCAAAATGAGTTTTTTTTCTCTCTTTCTATATCAGCTGCATGAGTATATCCGACTCACACACAGATTGAATTCATAAAAAAAATGTCTAAAAAATTCATGAAAGGAAACTGGAAATCAAGTTGCAATTTGGAAGAGGAAAAAAGTATAGCAGAAAACGACGGCAAAGGGAAAAAAGGCAATATGCCATTCTAATACAAAATAGGAAATGAAAATAAATGCAAAAATCCTGGACGTATTTTTTTTTTTATCCAAGAACAAACAGTGTTGGCTTCTCGCTCTGGACAACTTCCAAAGCGTGTAAATCTTTTTGAAATCAGAGTATTAAATGAAGGACCAACTCTGCTGCGAAGGAGCCCACATATAGAAAAATGGGTTTATGTATCCAAACCCAAACGTACACGGACTTAATATGCATAGAGAAATCCCAATCAGAATCAAAATCTGACGATGGTTCCAGTTCTGGCCATGTACATACATACTATACATACTATACATACACGAAACACATGTACGGAACTCGTCGCGAGATATTCAATTCATATATATATGTATATGTATCTGTATTGCATTGCTTCCCTTTTCCAGAGAGCATATCTTAGTTATTCATCCATCTAGAGTACTGTTGAGTTACCAAATGTAACTGTTTCGCATAGAAATGAACCAGAGTCAGTGAGAAAACGAGAGAAAACTCCACACATCAAAACGGAAACCAAGACTCAAGACCCCAGACCAAGACTCGACTTCGCAATTGCAATCGCTTTTCAGAATTTCCGCATTTCCTCAAGCCCCGTGCGAACATTCCTCAATTCCTGACACACACACATACATGAGAGAGAGAGAGAGAGAGAGACTTGGAGAGAAAGAAAGCTTTCTATTCTTATCTGTTTCCCTATAGACAACATGGAAATGAATATAAAAATGAGGATATCATGACTCCACACACATATACATATGCAGAACACGGAATCACAAAACTCACGTCCATGAATTCTTATTTCCGATTAGTGAAAAGCTTCACGTCACTCCACCAAAGCTTCTCATCGCGACATCCTTCTCTATTCTTATCCTTCTTTCTCGTGATGTACGAAATTCTCTCTCTCTCTTTCTCTATTCAAATTCTCTCCCCAGTCAGTGTTCGCCTTTTCTTTCTACCCATTATTTTTCTTCTCCTGTATTCCTTCTCACACAAATGTGAGAATACTCAAGCATTGACTGCCTAGAGAGGCGGGAAAAGCTAAAACACCTGGAGTTGTTATCTGTATTCGTATAGTGGATATTTAAAACAGCCGCTTTTGATATCCGTGTACGTTTTGATTCAGCTAGAATTAGAGTACTCGACCGCTCATTCAATTTAGTGCGTGCCCAACTCTCTCAACTTGGAAATCATTCATTATTGATAATGACACCACACAACTAGTCTTCAGCTTTCCCTATGCACAGATAAAGCTAATTTGACATTGCCCGCTCAACAATGATAAGAGCCTTCATGTACTTGAGATCTCCAATTCCCAATTCGGAATTCGAATTTCGGATTTGAGATTTCGGATCCACTGGATCTCAAATCCAAATATAAATTTAATTCAATTCAGATTCCAATACAGCTCACACACGCACTCACACTTTCTCTCTTTCACTCTCAGACCTCTCATTAGAAATGAGAACGGATCCTTTTAGCGATTTCCCATTCAATTTGTATGAGAAGTCTCCCGCTGAGCCCATAATGCAATTATCCATAAGGATCTCTCCCCGTTTGTTGTGGTTTCCGTAGCATCATCACGAGCTCTAGTACATATCCTTACCTGCATACAACTATGTATATTTTATATTGTAGGTACATGGTACATCGATTATGTAGTAATATTTCAAAATATTATCCAGTCAAGTTCAGTCAAGATTTCACAGAGGCATTTTCAACTCCACCGTTTTTCCATGTGCCCAATATTGTCATCACGTGAATGAGCTTGTGGTGTGTGATGTGGTAACGCTTTTCATTTTCCTTGTCGAGCTCACTCTGACTTGAGTACGCGCACCACTCAACACTTGAGCTTGGGTTCTTTTTTTGGTGGAGAGAAGAAAGAGAGAGAGAGAGAGAGAGAATCATCAATGTCAAGTCAAACCACCCAAAAGAGATGCACATATGAATGTCAGCACGGAGAAACATTGCGAGTCTTTTAGAATCGAGAGCTCTAATTTCTTTAGTCACAGGAGTTGAGTACGTAAAAGCCCCTCCATAATTAATATTAATATGAGGTAAACTGTACATGGACGACAGTTTCTGTTACACATTATATACATAAGTTTACATGTTCCATGAGAATACTCGCGAGAAAAGAGAAAATCCGGAATTTCTAAAATTCCAACTTCAAAGTTCAAAGCTCAACTCAAAGCGAAGCGTCTCGTAATGTATATTTTTGCTTTCACTTGTGCATTTAAGCAAACTATATGTGTCCTATCTCTCTCTCTCTCTTCTTCTTTTCCTTTTCCTCGGCTCGCAAAAATTCATCATTTGCATTTCCACTAAAAAGCATTTGCACTTTCCATAGCATGGCATGGACTTTTAACATTTTAATTAAAAAGGCTCTTCACGTATCATGCATAATGAATAATGAAAGATTCGTGTGGAAAATGCATGAATTCCTACATTTCTCCTTCTCCACTTCCTATGAATGATGAAAATGAAAAAGGAAAAAAGTTTTATTCTTTAGTCTTTCCCTCCAGAGTCCTTCTATTCATTTCCTCCATTCAAAATCCATGTGTTCATATGACACATTTTTTTGAAAATTAAATAAAACGATTTTTCTTAATTGTTGTTGGATTCCTATACAACTACTTACTTACAAATTTCATCAGAGTTCCCAGAGTTGACTCAACGTCTCTCCGAGAGAAACTTTCTCAATATATAACGGTTTGATGGCAATTTAAATTAGAAACCTTCAATTTTCCTCCCTATACTGACAAACGTCTCACGTTTCAAGCTATTTTTTGTCCTCTTTGACTCTTCAATGGATGATTAGCATAATATAATATAATATGGACATGGAAAAGTGAGCACGATGTTTGACCTGAATGTCACGAAACGCCAGCCTTCCTACTCTCTCATATCTTATATATAGAGCAAACTATGAGTACAAGCATCAACACTCTCGACTACTTTCCAATTCAGAGTATCTCTGGATTGGAACATGAACTCGAGAAAAGGGGAAAATGAGCGAAGGCGCGCTGCGGACTCGGTGCAGAGCAAAAAACAGGGAGGTAGAGAGAGAGAGAGAGAGAGAGAGAG
Organism: Gisinianus flammeolus; assembly: GCA_034699125.1. Classification (NCBI taxonomy): domain Eukaryota; kingdom Metazoa; phylum Arthropoda; class Collembola; order Symphypleona; family Katiannidae; genus Gisinianus; species Gisinianus flammeolus. Next base: position 3,373 of record JAIUND010001744.1, on the reverse strand, counting down.
AGAGAGAGAGAGAGATTCAGCAGCTCCCTGTGTCCACAGAAAATTTTCTCACAGGTTCCACATACAACCCAAATTCAAAACACACAAAGATCTAAAGTAAAAGTAGCAGCATAGTAGGAGCATAGTAGGAGCAGCATCCGCACACATCCATATTATGAAAATCGTACGAGAAAAAACGGTCCAGGCAGAGGCATCTAGTTGCTTTTACTTTGATCTCTCCGAGCTCTCTTTAAACTTTCTCTCTCTCTCTATCTCTTTTCTCTCTCCTTCGTCTACCTTGGCAACGAAAATGATTCTTTATCATTCAAGGTATCCTTTTCCATACAGCACACACATACACTAACTGAGTATACATATATGGCAAGCACGCATGGAGGATAGATTGAGTTGTTCACTCAACCGGAAACACAACTTGTCTACGATATATGTATATATCCTCATATGCAAGTTTCTCTGTACACTGGCTTTGAATTGTATTTTCTTTCCCCCTACAAAAAGGAAAGAATTCTATCTCTTCCATTTCGTCCTCTGTTGCGTATCATACAGTTCGATGTGTGTGGGAGAGAAGCCTGAGGCCTCAGACCTTGTGAAAAAGAAATATAGCCTAAAAAAAGACCGGGTGAAAATAAACCGAAAACGCACGCACGAACGAACGCACCACATTTTCCCTTTTACAGTGCGTAGAGTATTGTGAGCATGCATGCATTTGCTATGTCGTAGTAGAGATAGCCACATTAGATCGTACATATAGGTAAGGTTGCATTTTCATTTTCGTTCCGTTCTCTCATCTCTCCCTTAGCTTTCAGTTCGCAGTTTCAGTTTACGTTTCCGTCTCACTTTCACTTTACTTTCCTTTTCACTTTCACAGTTGAGTTGCCCATATATGATGGAGAGAGAGAGAAGTGAAGTTGGTTGTTGCGTCTGTTGTCTGCTCGTAGTTGTATTTATGTAGTCTCACCCTGAATGAAGTCCGGAGTCGGTACACCACTATTCAAAATAATATAACCTTTTTATTTCCGTTCTCTCGAGAGTGTAGGAGCATGAAGAAAACAGCGTGGGCAACTTATCCATTTTCCTTCCCTCTCTTCACTTTTACTTTTACTTTCCCATTCCCATCCCATATCTTTCATCCCCGATAAATTGAATGAGTTGATGTCAGAACCAAAAACTTAAACCTTTCACTTTAGTTGAGTCTGAATTGGGGAATTCCAAGTCAACAGTCACACATTGAAGACAAATATCCCAGGCGATACACAAAATCTTACCTTTCACTACCAAACTCCAATGTTTCCCTCCTCACAGTAGAAGGAAAGCGTGTAAAATCTGTTTTGGTTTTTACATACAATATTTAAACCTCGTAGGTGTGCATTAAAAATGTCGTATACTTTCTGTTTTCTGTCCTTGATTTTAATTTTTGAAATGTTCAAACTTCCATCAAAAAATTTCTCATGTGAGGAGTCCACACAAAATTTTATTTACTTTCTCATGTGAGGAGTCCATACAAAATTTTATTTACTTTCTCATGTGAGGAGTCCATACAAAATTTTATTTACTTTCTCTTCATAACTTTCACTTTGGCCTCGTCCGACTTGAACCATAAATTTCAAAAATTAATATTTGCCATTCTCCCATAAAAAAAATACTAGAGGCAGAAGTAGCATTATTATCATGATGGCAAAAAAATGTACCTCATTTTAAATTGAGATAGGAAAAACCCGAAACCGGAAACCCTTCATAAATCTGCTCTAAACAAACTTAATAACTCAATAAAAATAAACGGACCGTAGAACATTTCTCATACGCCAGTTGTTCGGATATGCGTTTATACATCTATAGATTTCACACAGTATAAAAAATATATATATATATTCATGTACATACACATACACGAGCCAACCCAAGTAGATGACATGGCTACACACATACAGATATACACACACGTCATGGAAGATAAGAAAAAAATTACAGGATCAACCATCAGAGAACAGGCGAAACCTTAAAGTCCACGGAAGCGCTTTCTCTTTCTCTCTGTGTAAACAATCTAGAGCAAAAGCTCCCATCGAAATTCTCAATTTCATTTCTCCAACTATATCAACTATTGACGGTCGTATTATTTCAATTGTAATACAAAGTCACGTCCATACTGAAAGCAAAAGCTTGAACATCTCCAATGTTATGAAATCATCATACTTACCAAAAATCTATATGAAAAAATTTCGAGTTCCTTCGAGTTGTACATTCACAACATCTAAATCTGGAACTTGTACGAGTGTTTCTAAGCACAAATGGGATTGAGAGAGGAGAGAGAGAGTTGGGATAGAAGCCAGAGAAATTTTTGCGACAGATCGATATGAAGCTTCTACTAAAGTCCTAGTCCTAGTGTACGGATATTCTTTCTTTCCGCCCTCTCGGTGCAACACGGAGCTATCTGAGTTTCCAAATTTCCACTACAGCACATTTCTTCATCTTCATCTTTATCCTCGCACTGTTATCTACACTAGACCTCCAACTACACACTACACACATGCATATTGACTATCAGTATACACACAGAGAATAGAAGATTCCATAGATTCCATAGTTTTGTAGTCGAATCACGAGGTAAGATAGTGTGGGTGCACTTAGCCTTTTACTTGTACACTTATATAACATAACTAGAGAAATGTTCCTATATCCTCTTTGTATTTGTGTACGGCGCACTACAGAGATATTCTCAATAATCTCTATATTCAGTCACAGTCGCTATGGTCCCGTTCTCAAGGTGGAATTTTTCAAGTTCCCCATTCCCCGTCAAATACTGTCAAAGGTATTTTGTGCTGGTGCTTTCTTCCCTCCCGTAATCTATACAGACTCGGGAAATAAACTCTGGAGATGAAAGAGAGAGAGAGAGAGAGAGAAAGTCTAAGAGAACGATAAAGGAACGTTAGCAAAATTCACGGAATGACCTCAAGCGAAATAGAGAACGTTATCTCGACAGGGTGTCAATATTCCCAACGTTCACTTCATTGATCATTTCATCTAGTTCCAGATGCTCTGGAGGGAAATTGATCAGCAATGATGATGAGGATGATGACGACGATAATTTAAATTATAATTGGAAGCAACAGGGTGACTTAATGGACGAAAATGAGCTATCAAAATAATTTTATATAATTGCAATTTGACGAATATATATATGTATGTATTACATATGTGTACATACAAACTGGCACATCTTCTGGCCTTTACAACTCCTGCCCAAGAAATGCGACCCCGTAAGAATGAAGGGTCCTACCAAATTTCCTTTACCATGTCTTTATATTGTTATATAAATGCATAGTTTTGAGTTATATCAAGGTATTTGTATAGTATCCGGTAATGCCAGCCTCACTTA
>JAIUND010001743.1:0-30787 GCA_034699125.1 Gisinianus flammeolus | reverse complement strand
CGATCGGCGTTCAAGTCTAACAAAATTGGTGGAAATTTTTCATTGGCTGAAAAAGCGTAACTCCACCCCTTGCTCACTGAGAGTTTTTTTCTCGCTAATTCGTTTTGTGCCATTTCCGCTTTTTTCGACAGTAAAATGTCCTGTACAGGAAATGCATCTGGATATTTTTATTCTATTGTACATTAAAGTGGATAAAATCCGCATAAAAATAAGAATCAAACAATTACAGAAGGAAATCCAACATTATTGGTTGTTTCTATACAAAGACAAAATTGCAATTTTATTGTAATTTTTGGAAAGTCTACAGCTACACGCTGTACAGCTTTTTGGTTTTGATATTTCCAGTTCAATTTCAATTAGGAAATTGGGAGTATTTAATTCAAAATCAGCATCTTATGTTGTAAATGTTCAAGTTCCCAATTCCATTTTGTCTCCCGGACAAAATTCGAGAAGAATTCAAAGTTTTTGTGATAGATATACTCCATGACAGTTCATTTTAATTCCAGTTTCCAGTTTCCAGTTTAATATGATCAAAGGTCAAAGGTCGTTGAGGGGTGAAGGGATCCTGTCCCAAATTTAATAGACGACTTGGTATCCGTGATTTTCAACTGGAGAGTGAACAGTGACGACGCGGGCTCCGCTAAGGGTTTGAACTGGGAGTCCAGAGTACACAGTTGGGACTAAAAAAAACCCATTGCACATTCAAATAAGTGTTCTTTTCTCGTCGTCAATCAGGATCATATACGTAAAATCTCTTTATGCGTTTGAATTTCCATACAAAACTAAATCACCAACATGAGGAATAAATAAAATGAAATTACCATGACCAACACCACTGTAAACGATGGGTTGATGTTGATGAACGGCTGGAACGGTATAGACAGTTTGAACTGGAGCGACAATTGGGCTCACCACATTTGTGTGTTTGACCTGGAATTCCGCAGATGGAATTAGATGAAAAATCCCTCATTTAGTGATAAGTGATAAACAAACAAAAAGGTATAGGTATTCACAAATTAAAAATTCTTACAAGGGTGGTGGAAGCAGGCACGTTGGCTTCAACTTTCTCGGTGTGAACTCCAGCGGCGTATCCGACAACGGCTGAAAACATATAATATAATTTCCCTCAATTAGCATAGTCTTTACATTATATACAATGGAAAAGAACCATCCCAAAAGAAAAACAGTTGAAATTAATAAAAATGTGAGTGAGAAATTCACCTGGTTGTGAGACAAGAACGGAGGAGACGGCAGGGGCGGTGTAGATAACTCCAGCATTGGCACAGGCCAAAACAGCAGCCAAAAGAACCTGCATGTACATACAAATACAAATAGAATCCAGCACGATTTTTTAAAACAATTTTTGAGATCCGGAAGGACAGATAAGTTCGATAAACTCCGGAGTTTTAAAAACAAATGTCTTTGAGCGGCGTCAAAGTCCAACAAAAATATTCTACATTTTCCCTCAAAAAAGTGAATTCAACTGGATTTTCCTCTGCGCTTAAAAATCCAACAATTATCATTATCTGTAATTCTGACACTTGGAATCCAGATGATTTGAAATTGAAACGCTTTGCAATTCAAATTTCCGAAATCCAAAAACTATACAATTTTGAAACATCCTACAGTTTTCCAAATGAAACAAAAAATTTATTTGTTTATTTTAGTAATGTATTTCGTACTTACCAACTTGTACATGTTGAATGTGATGGAGAGGGAACTTTTGCGGAGTCTCAAGAAACTTGAAGTGACAAGAGAGAGAGAGAGAGAGAGAGAAGAATGAAGTGGGCTTCACTGAAATGAGAATGTGGAAAATAAGTTTCCTTTTCACTCCTTGCCATGAGCTTTATATATGAAGTCGGAGGGGGACGACGACGACGACGACGAAGGTTCCGCGGTTTCACATTGAATTGAATTGCTGGAGAACAATTCTCTATACATACGATATTTACATTCTACGATATATGTAAGATATACCTTTTTTTGGCGACTTTGGCACTCCCAATTAAATTTTAATATCTGCATTAGAAAAATACGATGGGCTGGTTGGTGGTGGTGGTGATGTTGGTACATTTTTTCACGAGTCATAAGTATCAACGTCAAAAGTCAAGATAAACGTCGCCTTCTTCCAAGCGCTTTCCTCTTATTACTTTCGCTTTTTCCTCCAGCTCTCAAAAAAATGATAAAAAATGCTGGTGCTCGCCAAAGTATTATAAAAATCCAGCAGTCGTGTTCATCAATCCAACAACGACGACGACTCTTCCCTTGGTTTAAAAGTAGTTTTTTTTTGTTGTTTTTTACACACACACACACACACACACATGTAAACTATATCGCCCGTAATATAGCCATGGGCCAACGAAATGTGAAATGTAAATGTAAATGTAAATATGTATAAAATGGAAGCTCTCCATCAAAATATCTTTTTTTCCCACTTCTTGCCATACCCCATTAAATACGATATGCAAGGCATCAATCGTGGAGCCAATATCAAATATGTCATGTCATGTACATTCGAATGTGAAGGTGTGCAGAACAGGTGATTAAAATTGCAAACCCTTTTTGCATTTTGCTCTGGCGTTCTTGTGCGTTGTTTGTGTTTGTACACCCATTTTTTTCCTGGAACCTCAATTATGGATTAGTTTAGGATTTTTTTCCCCCAAAGTGCCCCGAAACACTACTCTCGATTATTTAATAGGAATAATTTTTTTTCCTCCCCGTGTGCGTGAATTTAAATATTCACATTCATCCTGATTGTGATTGTGTATACGTTTTTTCCCTTGCACGAGCTCGTCTTGTGCTAACGTTTTTTTTTTTCTTTTTTTTTCTTTGAAGTTTGAGAACGCACATGGCTATAGATTGTGAATTGTTAAATAGGATGAAGATGAGGAAGGAGAGTCACATCATATGCATAATATATCAGCCATCGAACGAAATAGAAAAACGAATGAATGACCTAGAACCTTCCAAATCCCAAAAAAGTTCTCCAGCAAAATATGAAGAAAAATGAAACATGATTATCTGTATTGCAAATCATCATCAACCAGACTTGAATTCTAATTCACATTCAATTCCACACATCCCTTTTTTCTCACGTCATAATGTATTTTGCACGTAGCAAATGGCTCAGCGTGATTATGATAATTCTTTTTATAAATGAACAAGTGAACATAGATTAGATAAAGATGAAGAGAGAGAGAGAGCCTCGAGCTATAATAAAACAATGAAAGAAATCCAATAGCTCCATTGTTCATTGTTTAAATCCTGGATGATGAAATCACGCCATTTTTTTCCTTGTTGTACCTGTAGATTGTAAAGTCTAGTCCAATTTCACAGTAGGGTTCGTCGTCGTCTTTGATCCGGACAAACATGTTAATGTTATACAGGTAGCAGAAATGGAGAAACAATTAGGGTAATTTTACATGTAAATAAAAGAAAAGAATTTTTTCGATTTGGCTCAAATTTTTAAATGTACCAATTTCCGAATTCACAAATTCACAAATTCCCAATACAATATTTTCTGTTTACCAGCTCAATATCAAAACAGCTACAGACTCTTCACAATTGCCCACCTAATTTTGCACCAATTGTTTTCTCGAGCGGCGTCCAAGTCTTGCACAAAATATTATGATTTTGTACGTATACAGAATATCTTACAGATCTGTGTAATTGAATTTTCTCAATCATCTCTCCAACAATTTTAATTCGTCTCCTATATTTCGTCGCGTCTGTGATCGTGAGATCCAAGTCAAAGTCAAAGTCAACACTGGTTTGCTGAACTTAACGTGAACTTGATACGATACATTCGACGTTTCAATGTTTCATTGTACACATTATTTGTAGCTCTCTCTCTCTCTCTCTCTCTCTCCTTTTCTGCACTTCTTGTCTTCTTTTCTCTCTTCTTGCTTAAGGACAAAAACAGATGATCCAAAAAATCCAGTGAAGCTGGAGATTGCAGAAAGATAGAGCAAGATGATTCTTTGATGCGTCTGGATTGTCTATAAAGTTTTTGTGTGCAATTGCTAAATGCGATCTCTCCTTCTCTCCAACTCCAACAGGGCTCAATTCTCATATTCTCATTCTTCCATCATCCACTGTGCAAATATGTGTAGAAAATATAATATACACCTACAATACGCGTTTGCCAATTGCCAATTGCCAATGGCTCAAAGCTGTAACTGAGCGTAAAGCTCAAACGTTATCCTTCTTGCACTTACGCTACCGTTTACAAATTCAAAGCATTTCAAAGGGAAGGAGACACACAGTTGTGAATGTGAATGTGAGGATTTGTCTTGAGGCAAAAGAAGAGAAGACTCAACAGTATTAAATTACATTCAAGTACCTATCTCAGATAGGTACTGTATTGGAAATTGGAACTGGAACTATATGTTGAGATGGAGATTGAAGGAGATTCTTATTGAATCTTCTCTGAACTTTGAGTTCTCTGAAGAACTGAAGAATGAATCTTGAGTTTTTTTCTGCATCTCATATATTCTCTCTTGATACGATATATATTCCTTTGCATTTTATTGTCTTGAGATTTTTGTATGAATGTTAATGGTTGAGCCAAAAACTGGTTGTCAGTTAGCAGCTGGAGTGTTTGAACGTTATATAACGTTTCAAGTTTGCGAGCTGGAGGCATAAATCAAAATTAAAAAATGTGTGTGTGTGTGTGTGAGTGTGTTTCAGCTCACATTGCCATTGTCATTGTATTGGAACTTACAACTTGAGAAAAGTTTAACAAACGAGTGAGAGAGAGAGAGAGAGAGAGAGAGAGTGAGAGCTGATAAAAAAGAATCTTCTTTTTTTTCCTCCGGACAATCTCCTTTTGGTCTTTTTCTAAGAGTATCTATGAACACGAGGGATTTTTTCAAAGTCTTTTCTCTTCTCCTTGTCCAATGAACACTGGAAATGAAGAAGAAGAAGAAGAAGAAAGAGAAGATTTTACAAAGTTTTTTCTCAAGTTTCTTCAAGAATAAGAAAAAAGAAAATCTCTACGTAAAATAAGAGTAATAATAATATTTAATACCACATGAAATGAAATTAAGGCTTATATTTACAATTACAAGGCGTGAGCTTTTGATTTCATAAAATTCGAGTTAGGAAGATTTTGAGGTTTCTAAAGGAAATGAGTAGAAAAAAGTGGAGACTTTTCGAGAGACATCAAAGACATTAAAGGGGGAAAAAACATGAAGAGCAAAAGACAATGGATAGCAACTGCTTGTAATTAATTTACCAAAATTTAGTACAAAAAAATGGTCAAGAAAGCTGATGGCAAATGGTAAGTCCGCGGGTGGTTTTGACGTTTGACGTTCCACTCTAAAAACAAAACTGAAACTGTGAAATTGAAATTGTGAGCAATTCTCAAAAGAAATAATTCTCTAAATTAGACTCAAACAAAAATCAAGTGGAATTTCCCGTTTTTCACCATTTCCTTACAATTAGTCGTCTGTAGTTAAATCGGATTTTTTTTTTATCGTAAATGAAGACGCTCCACAAGGAACTTTACTTCCCATTTTTGTCCTTCCTTTGTCAAAGGAGTCAAATCTGAATTGAATCTGGAATGATTAAATACCAAAGTAGGAAATGAAATTCCGATCCGAAATAGGAGCTGCAAATAAGGAAAATGTAGTGAGCGGCGTCAGAGTCCTACAAAATTGTATTTTGTCTCTATTATTACTAGGTATTCAACATTGAGATTTCAACGTGAAAAATGCAAGTAAGAATTTCATTCTTTTTGTAAGAAAAAAAAAAAAAAAAAAAAAATCCCGTACAGTTAATTGACTGGAGAAAAATGACTTGAATTCTGTAATCATCTATGGGGATTTTCCCATCGCAATATAATGCCACAACAGCTTCATTTGGCTAATTACGAGGAGAAAGGCAAAGGGGAAAGCGGGAAGAATTTTGCACAAAGTATAATTTGCAGCCTTTTCCGTTTCCAGTCTGGAACCACACTACTTTTTTTACCCAAAGAAAGAAAGAGAGAGAGAGAAAGCGAGAGAGAGAAAGCGAGAGAGAGAAAGCGAGAGAGCGAAAAATGTGAGGAAAATCAGAGGAAATCCTTAGCTTCATGTCCTCTCGTTTCCTTTCACTTTTTACACATTTTGAACCGGTAAACGTGATGTAAATTCAAATGCGGGTGATGGAATGATATAATGAGACCACAGAGACAGGAAGCAGATGATGATCGTCACATTTCCCATGATTTTCACACACCTGGTCTCAACTCTCAACTCTCAACTCTCCACCACACATCATACCAATGACCAAATTACACATAAAATATCTACTAGGAAATTCTAAAGGGAGGAGGAAAAGTTTCTCCTCATTGTCACGTTGCATTGAGGATGACGATGAAAGTGACTTCGATGGAAATGGAAATGGAAATGGGGTTTTGCGGGTAGGAGATTCAAAATCTAATTCTCGCTTGGCAATTTGCAGTTGGTTGCATTTGCATTTGCATGAGAATGATGATGAAAAAACTTCCAAAAGATTTACGACTAGAATTGTGCTCAAGTCTGCCAGAGTAAGACTTATTACCTACTAGGGAAACAACTTTAACCTACTGATGCCACAGTAGAAGCAAAAAGTAAGAGAGAGTCAGACAAACTTTAAATTTTAATGCGGGCTCCTCTGATGACTACGAATTACGAAGTACGAGCTTCTGTGACTGCGACTGCACACTTGCTTTTGCATTTGCATTTGCATTTGCATTTACATTTGCATCCTTTCTCTTATTTCCCATTTGAGAATTTACAATGGAGAAAAAAAGTAGTTCCCAATTTGCAACATCTCCTAAATACTATTTTGTTTTATCAAACTGTGTCAAAGCTGCTTTGGGTTGCCGTTGTTTGTTTCAGTTGTAAATTGTAAATTGTAAGCTGTGGAGAGGAACAACAGAGAAAAGAGAAATGTATATAGATATATGGGAAGAGAAAAGGAAACTCGTTGGAGGAAAAGGGAAATTAAAACCAAAGGACAGAAAAAAAACACAAGGAAAAGAGGCAAACTAAACTAAAACAATAACTTCAGTCGAGGCTCTGCTTGACTAACGACAAGATAAAGATGCTTAATTTGAATTATTGTTAGGAGACAGCTGAAATTGAAATGGGGAAATACAGATGTGACTTCAGTAAGAATTTAAGACAGTTAATAGGCAACGAATTAATATCAATTATGTCCACTTACGCGGAAGAGGAGAGAGAGAGAATGAGAGAAAGCAAATTAATTACATATATATCTACGAAAATGTCGAAGACCGCAACAATAAATTCAATTGATTGAGCAATTGCAAGGTTTTGCTGTTCAACTTTAATTTCATTGATCTTCCGAATTACGAAAAGATGTATGTCCGTCCTTGAGGTCACGACCTCCAACTTCTGGGGTTGTTTTTGGACGTCAAAATACTAATCGGCGTCAAACTGCAACAATTACGACTCAATAAAAAGAAACATGAAAATCATTTTAATGTTGTAGTTCAACGCCGCGTAAGTAAATGCACCGGTTACTTAAGGAAACTGCACTCTAGGTAAGCTCTTCCACACCAAGTCTGCAGTGAAATGAAAAATGTAATTATGAAAATTCTTTTCATTTTGATTTGGTTTTGGTATTCTTGGCCTTGTTTCCTTGCAAAAATCAAGGGTGAATTCCACGCTGCATATAGAATTGATGAATTGAGAAATCAAAAGCATATCGTCTGTTAAGATCACAAACGAACTATAATTATTTTCCTTAATTTCGTTGACCTGCTCCAAAGGTCAAACGGCTGGAGATAGAGCTTTGGATCCTGAGACATTGTTGTCTGCCGTGACCTTTTCTGTCACCCTCAATTTTTCAGAATTTTACCCACAAAGACGGACGCAGTCGTAGTATTTCTGCAAATTAAGGAAAATCTTTATAGTTTGTGAACTTAACAGACGATATGTGAACTCGCAAGACTGTACCCATTTAGTCCTATGGATTTTAATTCAGAACTCAAAGTCCGAATTCCCGAATTTCCAAAGTTCGGAGTTCGGAATTCGTATCGTGAAGAGGAGGGGAAAATGCTTATTCTGTAGTATCTATGTATAGAGGACCGTGTGGCAAACGTTTACCGCCTGCAAAAGTTTACCACGTCGTAGAACTTAACTAAAACTAAGCGGTTGAGTATTAATTGTTGACTTGTGCATGTTTTTTGTAGCTGAGAACGACCTTCATCCGCTACAATCAATATTTTTGATGTGAAACATAAAGTTTCGATTCCAACAGTGATTGAACAAAAAGTGGACTGAAAAAAACACAGATTTTGCCAAAAAGTTCGGTCAAGCACTTTTTCAAAACATAATATTTCTGGTCCAAACATTGTTTTTGGCCTTTTGACACTTTTAATCGCTTGTTATTAACCCAAATTAACTCGTCAAATTTTTGCAAGCATGATATTCATGAATAAGCTACTTTTTTCTTTGATTAAAGTTGACTGGTACACTTTTGCCCACCATATTTAATCCCTTTTGGAGACTCTTTCTCAGAACTGAAGAAATGGTTACTAACTGAAATGCGCGTAATGCACCAAATCTACGAACGACAGAGAACGTTCTAGATTTTTCAATGGTATCAATAACATTTTTCTACTGCGTTAGGCTTTTGAGTTACGATCAACCAAAGTTGTGGTAAACTTTTGCCCTCCGGTCCTCTAGTATATATAATAATAATTGTACCATATTTCTTCAACGTTAACTCAACCACAACCACTCTCTACACTGCGAAAGGAAACTTTTTGGACATGTTCAATATTGAACATCATATTTATCATATCATATAAGCTTAGTTTCCGCAGAATTATTGCAACAAAAATAGTTTGGGAAGTGCTTACAAAAAGTTATGTAAATAAATTTTAGGCAATTTGGGTTTAGATTGTTGGGAGTTGGGAATTTGGGAATTTGGGGATTCGGTGGTTGTGAGTGCATTTAATTGGATTAGGACATTTGAAGCTTCACTGGCCTCCTAATGAATCCGTTGTCAAGTGTCAGCTTTCCCCATTTCATTTTCATTTTCTGGCTCAACTCTCAACGACTCTAAATCCCACCTCTACACCCAAACAAAAACATTGTGAAAACTTTCCCTTTGCATCAAACACGCCCACCAAAGAAAATCACTTTCCCGCACAAGGAAAAGAAAAAGAAAATTCAAATATTTCAACCTCCATCAAAAAAGTCCATAAATACTCAAGACTGAATAGAGTCCACACATTTAAAATTTAAAATTCAAAACTCTAAACTCAAACTTGAACCCCAAAACCCGAAGCCAGAAATTTTTTGTTTGCTTTCCTCAATGCAAATTCTCCTTGAAGGAAATCGAAATCAGGAAACAACAAACCAAACATCCACAACAATTACGATTTATATACATAGTAAACAAAAAAATCAAAAATTCCGCTCAAGACTCAAGATATTGAGGATGAATTATGTGATTATGTCTAATTGTCTAATTATTCACATTCACCTTCCGTTATTTTTCCCTATTTTATTTATTTATATCGTATCTGCAGTCGAAGTTGCAGTCACAGTCGTATAGTTGCAGTCGCACAGTTGTAGTTGCAGTCGCAGTTGTGGTTGTTATTGTAAATCCCATTTGCCAATTGGTAGTCAATCCACATGTGCATTTTTCCCTCAATCTCTTTGGATTAAATAAATCCAATCTTCTCCCTGTATTATTTAAAGAAATACATAGAGTAAGTAGTAGACAAAAGTTCATACGTTTAGTAAATATAATTTACTGGGAGGGATTCGTTCAATTTTCAATTAAGTCTTTCACGTTCTATTGTCGGTATTTGCTATTTCTATCTGTATTTGTACACAGTACGTCAAATCCAAATCCAACATTCGGGGAAGTGGAAGGAAATAATAAGTGGGGGAATTACATGTATATGGGTAATGGTAGAGCTCCCAAGTGGATCAATATGCCATTAAAAGAGTGCTTAAATACGAATCCTCACAGGGGGGAAAAACATTACCTCTATAGATTTAGATTTATTTGTTCACATTGACATTCTCGAACTCCCTCTTTTCATTTAAATGCATTTAGTATTTAGACTTGACTGGAGAGAGGATAAAACCAAAGTACATATACTTATACAACTGTATACAAAAGACACAATTTGTGGGTTGTGGGGTTTCCCGTTGTTCTCTCTCTCCCTCCCTCAATTCCCAACTTGTTTGTTGTTTGCGATTCCTTATTGCGCTATGGCTAAATAAGAAAGGCAATATTACAAATTGGCAATAATACAATCAATCAAGCTTGTCAATTAAGTTGGAGTTCAATATGCATAGATTTAAGTTGAGTTTAATTTGAATTCGAATTCGAAGCCTTTTTAGTATAATAAATGGTTAGTTGGGATGACGGAAATAATAGGGAACAATTGAATTGGTTTTCATCGTTTAATTACAGCCAGAAAACTTCAAAGAATTCACAATGATACGAAGAATACAACTAAATCATTTCACCCACAATTCGCTTTCAACATATGAAATTGTTAAACGGCGCGGCGTTAAACTCCAACTTCAGAATTCTTAGAATTTGTTTTTTTTTTTTTGCATTCTTCAGTGTGAACAGGAGCTCCAGTTAATATTTGGTTTCCTTTCATTCATAAATTCACAAATACAAATCCAACCTCATCATCCAGCTATTTAACAAAGAGGAATGCTTATTACAAAATGTACGATATATTTATAGATTTATACAAATACAAACAAAGGAGTCTTCATTTATTTCCCATTATGTGTTTATTAAAAATCTAAGAAATTGTTAATTCAATTAACTTAATTGCTCTCCATTTTCTGGAATTCCATTCTCCATTCTGAATCTAGTGTGTGTGTGTGGTTTTAAATGGAGAGGAGGCCCAAAATCCCTACCTCGGTTTTTTGGGGGAAATAGCAACAACATGGCTTGATAGACATTGTGGACGTCCACATCCATCCTTTTTTAAGTCTGAGTCATTCTGAATGGGATTCGAAGATTAATTTTTGAATGACAGGGGTCAAGATGGTGGTGCTACAGTAAAATAAAAAAGGTGGGGATTTTTGGCCACCTCTCCCCTATACCTAAAAAAACTCGAATTCGCGGTAGCAATATGCAAGTTTGAATAAATGAGAGTGAGAAAGAGAGCGTGAGAAAACCTAGAATTACCCATTTCCCAAGGAAAATTTATCTGTATATGTTTAAATGAAAAATCGTTTATTTCATTTTCATCTGGAAATTAAAAATGATCTCCCATTTCTATATGGCACCGCATTTAATTATACTGGATTTGCTCTCGGTGTGTTTCCGGACTGAGAAATCGAGTCGAGTAAATTAATTCATTCTACCCTTTGGTATAGATTGTAGATTGTAGAATTAGAAATGGAGAACCTCACGAGAGACGGGGAAGAACCTGAATAAAATTTCAATAGAACACATGTCACATGGATTGCAAGCGAATTCTAAATTAAAAATAAAAATAAATCCCAAGATTCTCCAGAGTGCGCAAAAAGTATGTACTTAAGTATAGGTACGATTTTTTCTCATGGTCATTTGGCTTTCAAATCCTGAATTCAAAATTACGTGATGCCACGATCAGAAGTCCAATCCCACAATCCCAAGTTTCTAAAGGAAATGTATACGGGAACGTGAGGAAGGAATTTAATTCAAATTTTTACACGGGAAAACACACCCAATCTATTTGCCTCTCCAAAGAGACATGAGACATCACTATGTAGGAGAAAGTCGTTGTGAGCTCTTAGTTCTTAGTTTGTAGTTGTTTCTTTTGTTATTTTTTAATTCATTGGGTGTTGGAGTGGGAACAGCTTTTGTCAAGGAATTAACACGGATTCATTTCCTTTCTCTTACTCTCTCTCTTTCTCTCTCGTTCTCTTTTTCTCGCTCTGATGCTCCACTTGAATCTTTTGTACTTGTATTTCTACAATCTATAGACATTCCCTTCCGTTTTATTTTCAGTTTCACTCTCACTCAACTTTCTCCACACGTCTACCTCAATTTCTGTCCTATTGGCTCTATTCCTCCACCTCTGTTCCTCCAGGCTCCACGTTCCTCCTTCTCCAAACTTGACTCTACCTAATTTTAATTCAGTTCCTCCCCTCATTTTCTACACTTGATATTTGATGAGAGTGAAACTCTTCACCTTCATCAGGGGAAGAACTTGATGAAGACTGGAAGAGAAATTGGATCAATTTTCATGGAGAAATTCAAACACACACACGCACACTTAAACGCATCTCACGGGGGCATAAAAGGAAGAAAAAAAGTCCCTCATTAAATTTCAAACATCTCTCTCTTTATACACATAATATATATTCTTGAGGAGTTTAACTTAGTTTACATTACATTATTTGCCAGTGCCAATGCCAGTGCCAATGTGCACATTCTTGAGTGTCGCAGGATCGCTTCAAAGGGAGAAATTCGAATCCTGGCAGGAAAGTCTCTAGTGACTTTGTCATTTCATTTTATCCCATTTCATTCTCCTTTCCCTCATTTTTTGAGGTTACTTCATTATGTACTTCGATTCGTGTACTCAAGTTTGAAATTTGGAGAGTTTGGATCTTGTGGAGCTTGAATGCAATTTGGACAGATAATGCCTGGATTTACTTGTAGCTTTTAATCCTATACAGGAAGTCGTTTACTTTCACTCGAGTAAACTCAGGTATTTGATGTGTTGGATGTGTGTTTTTCCTTAAGCCCAGTCCAGGATTATAGTATTTAAGTATCAGGAGTTTGTTGAGTGTATAGCTATTTCTTTCTATATGTACAGACACGCTTTCTGCATATATCGTATGTACAATACTTCCTGGCCTTTTCCTCGCCAGACTCTTGAGATAATTACGAGACCGATCACCGATGCTAATGGTTCTTTTTTTTATTTTGTCCAAACTCTTCACTCGACATCAACATTGAATGAAGAGCTATACGAAGTTCATTTCTCCTGGATTTTGCGTTCACCTTTCGTTGAAACTAACTAACTAAGTAAGTATCTATTCTTCGGTTCAGGTTTCAACCCATTATATCTGTATTTCCCTTACAGCTTATTATCTAGTTGCCCAATTAGTTTGAAAATTGATACAGCCGGAGGTTTCTACAGCTGATACATCATATTCATATGCCTTCATTTCATATTATGAAATCAAGACTTTTTTGGAGGAGCTCACGAGATTCGTCCTCCAAAAATGAGACATGAATGGTCAAAATAATGCCACAATTTACAAAAATTGTTGCAAATTTTCCAAATTTTCCGAGTTTTTTTTAATGTGCCTCGACTCGAGTTGAGAGCAGAGGATTTTTTTTTCAGAGCATTTTCAATGATAAATCTTACTAAAATTACAAACTACATAACAACAAGTTCAACTTCTAATATCAGTTAGAAACGACAAGGAAATAAAATTGTGAGCGGCGTCAAAGTCCTCCAAATGAATACAACTCACGATCAGTTTTACATGCACAAAATTGGACGGATGCTCTTCGTTTGTTCACTAGATATTTCTTGAAATTCAAAGTGAAATAATGTGTAAACGCGGAATGAAATTGGGCCATAGTTTCGGCCACAATCAAATATTGATTTTCCTTATATCACAAGCACGAAAGTCCCATGAATTGTACAAAGTTCAGCATTAAGAACAAATTCAATACATATACTTAAGCAATTGGATTTGTCAGACAACCAACAGTCCAAACTCTACTCTACTCTACAGTCTACAGCAGGGGTGGCCAACCCGCGATTCGCGAATCACGAATGATTCTTTGAGGTCTTGACCATGATTCTTTGACTTTGACTGGACTTTTTGTTTGCAAAGTCAAAAGCATAAAAAGTGAGACATTTTAGTTACAATCTGAAATTTGGAATGTATTTCCATGCCTTTAATCCCAAGGTTTTACGATTCTTGGAAAAAGGGAAAAGGTTGCACTCAAATCCTTTCCCACAATAAAATCAAAGGCAGCGCTGGCTTCTGCATGAGTATCCTTCATTGTCTTAGCTTTTAACGTTGATTTCATCCACAAGTCAACTGCATGTGTCGATGACACATGCACATTTCCACAAATATGGATTTAATAAATGAAGGGACAAATGTTTATTGTAAAGTCATGTACAGATATAACTTTTTGATCCGTTTTCAACAGAAACTAAATGAGTTCGTTTTGAAAACGAACACAAACTCAAACTTGCTTGTAAATCTCATTATAATTTCTCTCTTTCCGTCTGATCGACTCCCTTTTTTTCCATTCTATTTAAAATGAAGAGAAATTTTAATATTTTTGATATTGCAAGTAGAAAAATTGTGGCTAATAGTTCCAATTCAACTGACGAATCCACAGATATTCCAATTCCCATAAACTCTTCTATTACCGGAAATACGGAATCTACTATTAGTTCCAGTGCAAGTGTAAGCAAAAGACAACAAATAAACAAAAGTTTAGTTGAAACAACTCGAAACTTTCAAGTAGAATGGGAGGAAATTTTTTTGTTCACTGAAAGCCCCAAAAAGAAACCAATTTGTTTGGTGTGTAATATAATCATAAGTCAAAATCTTGCGAACAATTTAAAACGACATTACGATAAAATTCACTGTGCAATCAATTCAATTGAAAATACATATCCTCTTGGTGAACAGTCACGCACAGACTTTATCAGTTCGCGTAAGGCAGATTTAATCTCTCAGCAGAATTGTTTAGTAAAAAACTGTGACGATCAGAAGGAAATGGTGGAAGCGTCCTACGAAATATCCATGCTGATAGCAAAAACAAAAAAGCCGTTTTCCGACGGAGAAGTTCTTATTAAGCCAGCCCTTTTAATTGCAGCTAGCAAATTAAGCGATACATCTGTGAAGAGGAAATTTGAAAGTCTTCCATTGTCTCGCCAAACAGTAACACGGCGAGTTGACGAGTTATCTAAAAATGTAACTAATCAGCTACAACTACTAATAAAGCCGTGTGAATTTTTTTCTCTCGCTTTAGACGAGAGCACAGATATTTCAGACACACCCAGGTTAGTATTTTTATTCGTGTGGTTGGCAACGACTTCAATGTAAATGAAGAACTGCTCAATCTTGAGTCTATGAAATGAACAAAAACGGGAGAAGATTATTTCAAAGCAGTTGTGGACTCGTTTGTAAAAAATCATCTCGAGTTGCCAAAGTTTGGAAGTATTTGTACTGACGCAGATCCAGCAATGGTAGGAAAGAACGTGGGAGTTTGTAAACGACTTGAGGATTTTGTGAAGCGACCCATATTTAAGTTTCATTGTATAATCCATCAAGAATCTTTGTATGCTAAGACGTCGGGATTAAAGCATGTAATTGACAAAGTAAAAACGCGTGTGAACATTATATGTGCAAACGCACTCAATCATCGAGTTTTTCGAGCTTATTGTTTGGAAATTGAGTCAGATTATTCTGAATTGCTTCTTTATAGTGAAGCTCGGTGGTTATCAAAAGCAAGAACCTTAGAACGATTTTGTGAACTAATTGAAGAAATAAAGGAATTTCTGATACACAGAAAGGAGCTTCCAGATGTTCAGGTACTATTAGAAAGTAATGATTGGCTAAATGATCTCTCATTTCTGACTGATATCACATGTCATTTGAATAACCTGAACGTAAAACTACAGGGAAAAAATAAACTTTTCACACAATTGGTAAATGACGTTAACTCATTTAAAACCAAACTGAGAGTCTTTGAAACTTCTTTAAAAAATAATAAAGTGCACCACTTTATTATTTGTTGTATTTGTTGGAGAGACAAAAAAAGGGTGTAACATCAATTATGTGCGGTTTAGTAAATTAATTAAACTATTAATTACGGAGTTTGATTCCCGTTTCCAAGATTTCAACTCAGATAGGAACAATGTTCAACTTTTTACCAACCCGTTTGTAGTTTCTCCAGAAACAATTGAAGATGTGAATTTACAGTTAGAGCTTTGTGACCTGCAGAACTCCGACTTCTTAAAACTAAAGTACAAAGAACTTGTAGATATTGGAGAAGAAAATTTTATTTTATTTTGGAAATGCTTGCTAAAAGCTGCTTCTCCTCTTCTACGAGTGTTTGCATTACGCTTTGTGAGCCGTTTTGCAAGTACATATATTTGTGAACAAAGTTTTTCTTCTATGAATGTACTCAAAAACATATTGCGATCAAAACTCGTTGATAAAAATTTGGAAAATCAGTTACGACTGACAACAACCTCAATTGTACCAGAGATATACAAATTAGTGAACGACAAGGAGATTCAAAAACATCATTAAATTTTGTGTATGTGTATATAAACGTGTAAATAAAATTATATGTATATATATGTATACATTGTATACATGATTCTTTGGAATCTTGGGGTTTTTATATGATTTTCTTGCTAAAAATGTTCGCCACCACTGGTCTACAGTCAAAACTCTCACTTTCTCAAATCCACTTGTGGCCTACAAATTCCTGGAATTGCTCAATAAATAAACTCATATCAAAGGCAAACATTTTCAGCATCACATCTTATTTAAATAATTTCCGTTCGTTCCCCTCCTGAGCAAACAAAAACAGGAGTACGAAGAAATACAAAATATACTGAAAATGTCGAATCATTTTTCACATTATATTTTCCTCAAAACCGGAATTCTGAACAAGCCAAAGCCAAAGGCGCCTACTGACATAAGTCATCAAGTCATCAAGTCTCTCAATCCCCAGTATGTACATATTATATACTTCTCCACTTAATTTCCTACGAATTGTGGTCATCGTCCTCAGTCAGTCCGCCAAATACACAATTTCATGAGGGCCTTTTATACTTACCATCCAAGAACCCGAACGGAGAATTGAGAAATTTACCCCACCCCGAACAAAACAAAAACAGCGGAAATTCTTTAAAAATGATATGCGATGCTCTGGAAATAGTTCACGAAAGTCAAAGTACATAAACTACAATACAATACAATTCAAATGTGCAAAGAAATGCAGGTCAGAAGTTCTGACTCAGAACTTACTACGTTTCTCTCGGATGAGAAATGGTGAGGCTTTTAACTCATGGAATTCAGAAGTATAAACAGAATAAACAGATAAAAAATACAATTGAGAAATTTCCACGAAAGACGGAAAGACGAAATGACAAAGGACTGAAGACAAAGACAAAGAGGAATTGGAACTCCAACAGAGAGAAATAATGAAGGCAAATGAAGGTAAAAGTCAAAGTCGAAAGAGATGGAGGTAAAGGTACATAGAGACATTTAGAAAAGTGAATGAAAGTTGCGCACAATCTCCTCCAACATCTCCAAATTCCCCGACTTTTCCCTTGTGTACAGAGAACGGAGAATGGAGAATGGAGAACGTGCAGAGCAAACAAAAAAAAACTTTCTCTTTCTCTTTCCTTCGCTTAAAAGACGGTGACTGGATGGTATGAGGATTCAGACAGAGTCAAACTCTCAACCTGTCAGTGTCTCAACATCCGGGTTTGGTTTCCATCCATTCATCGTGTGCTTGTGCCGCCGCGTCTCGTCCTCTCGTCCTCTCGTCGTCTATGAGTGCGTAAATATTATTGCGTACACAAATTCTTTAAGTGAAATTCTACATTTGTCAAAGTGAGAGAAAGGTGTCAAAAGGGGATTTTAAAATTGCTCGTGTTTCTTGTTTCGTGTTTGGTGAGCTTCATTAATTTCGTTATTGAATATGTCCGTTCATGTTGTTTTCGACTTTCTGAATGGATGACAGCCCGAGTAATTTGCGTGTGTGCATCATTCAGAGCCAGATCCAACCTCATTTGCATTCACATTCGTATTTCCATTCAAATTTCCAATTCCAATTCCGATTTTCTCCTTTAACATTCAACATGCAATATTATTCGACGACACGGAAGTTTTCCTGGTGATTTTCAACTCTCTCAAAGTCGTCTTCGTGTGGTTAGCGTGATTTACATTTCAAATGAGTGTAAGAATGCTTTAGGGAAATTATCTGATTGATATTTGAGAGCGTCTCTCCGTCTGTGATTAATTTCCTTTCTCTTTCTCTCTCTTTGTACGTCTCATTTCTCGTGTTGTTGTCGTCATTAGGATTGGTGAGAGTGATTGGAAATACAATCCTCATTCGTCCTTCACGTCACTGAACATGTGAATGTGGATCTTTCTGTTGTTTGTGTGGTTTGGTCTCAATTTAATTTTGAGTTGACTGCGGTTCTTCTCATTTGCAATCTGTGATTTTGTATGTTCTGTTTTTTTTTTTTTTTTTTTGCCATTGCCATTTGCCAAATTAAATTCCCCCGAGAAAATAAACGAAAATCCGATAGAAACTGTAGTAGCGCAGTTTTACCACATTTTTTAGTTTGGATTTCTGGGTATTTTCCTGGATGAAAAAGTAAGAGAGACAACGGAAGAATTGGATGAACAAATAAGGAAGTAATTGGAAAAGAGGTCAAGAAGAAAACGATCGAATTTCTCCTGTTTGCTCCCCCATCGCATTTTCTCCTTTTCTCCTTTCTCGCCAAAAGTTCAATTTGCAGTTGAAATTTTTGTGAGAGAAGATCCAAATCCGATTCGTCTGACTGGCTGTTTTTTGGTGTCTTTTGTGTGTGGTTGTGAATTATTGAAATTGTGATGGATTTCCTATTTAAGGAATGGGCATTTCATTTCTTGTGTGTATTTAGGAAATACATTAATTGAATTTCCTCTCTGAAGATTACTAAATAAGAATTTATCCCTGAGAATTACTTTCACTTTTAAGTGGATCTATTTAACAAGAAAATTATTTAAACGGCGTTCAAGTGCAACAAAAAAAATACAAATATAACGAATTGATATAGGGATACAAAATTACGTGTTGTGAATTTACTCTTGGCGAAGTTGAGTCAAGTTAAAAAATAACCAGTGCAAAAAATTTAATTGTTGAGATACCTGAAGAAAAAATTAAATTGTGTCAGAATTTAGACTAATTTAGTCAGAGAGGAGTAGGAAAATGGCGGATTTATGGTATGACTCGGATGATTTATCATTTGTTACCACTAATTCTTCGTCATCCACTCCGGAAAGTGCAAGTGAATTTGAGGATGGGAACTCCAGTAATGGAATGAATTGGACTCAACCTTGGAAAATCCCAGACTCGCCGCAGCTTCTACTGGCAATGGCCATTTACCTCACATTTGTCGGTAAATATTTCTTTCTCACTCATTCATTCAGTTTCAGTTATTTTGAGTCTCAATTTGACTTGCAGGTCTCTATGCTAGAACATTACGTTCTCATTTCATCAAACAGTTGAAACTACGCATGAAAAATTACACTTTCTTTGTGAAATTTGTTAAACGGCGCGGCGTCCAAGTCCAACACAAATAAAAAAATTACTATCATCTTCAATTGAGATTTCCAAAGGCTTAGAAATGGTAAACTAAACTTGTCATTCTAATTACAAACTCCCTACAAGTTAACACAATCCAAATGGTTCAAACGCGGGGAAATGACGCACAAAATATACCCGGAGAAACGCGAAGCTATACAGAGAAAACTCACACATGCTCTACTTTCAACCCTCATGAATTCATTCTTGCTCAAGAACTTTTGAGATTTCGACAGTCACTCCCACACTTAAGAGAAAGTGCAAAGAAAACGGAGAGAATGCAGCTCTTTATCTCATTTCAATTTGAACCTCCTCCTTTCCGCTCCAATTCAACTGCATTCATAAAAAAATAAGGAGCAATCTGGTGGAAATTTATGTGTCAAAAAGTTTTCCTTATTATTGCAGCTCACATTCAAATCAAAATCAGAGTCGGAGTTTGACATTGACAGTAACTTTTGTTCTGACCGAGTTTGATCGGACGATCTTGAGCAATTTTCCAATTTTCCAATAAAAAAACGAAGAAATGTTTTTTACTCATCCACATGACAAAATCCCAGGGTTTTAAAGTAGCATTTCAATTGACTTGAGCATAAAGTCCGGGTTCGGATTAAGAGTCCTTGAGAATTGAGATTTCCTGCATGTACAATTAATTTGGACTTGTAATTATTATTACAAATGACCAAAATACACACGACAAAACGGAGTTTGGTGGAGGAATTCCAAATGAATAATATTTGGCCAAAAAAAACAAACTTTGACTCACTATGAAAACGATTCCGGATGTTTTTTGTTTTTTGTGTGTGTGACAAAATTGGAACGAGGAAAATAAATCACGATTACAATTTTGACGTTTGACTTTTGAACGATTCAATGGAGATTTTTTTCTCTCTCTGTGCCTTTTCGGAATTTTGATGGATTTGAGGATAAAGAAACTGAAAGTTGGATGATCAAATGTCAAATTATAAATGTTAATGAGAAAAATGGTCGGTCGTCAGTAATGGAATTGCAATTCTAATGTCAATGGGAAAGTCTGGCCAGTTTTATTAGTTTCAAAAGCTCTCAAGTCTGTGGAAATAGAATCAAATAGAATGTTGGAGACAGCAAATGAGAACGAGAGATTCCATGGAAATATATATTATGCGTATAGGGAGCTCTGACGATGAGAGTCCCTCATCGTCAGGGATTATCCCTGTCTGTGTGCGTGGGGAAAAAAGGAGTCATCAGACACAAAGCAGTGAGTTCTGAGTGTCAAATTGCCAGTTCAGTGTAAAGTGTAAAGAAAGTTGATGCTTGTTGCATAATTCAAATCCCTCACTCTTTCCACAGTTACTTTCCTCCGTTTTCCACATGTTCATCCTAATTTCCCAATTGTACCGGATAATTGTGCACAGTTTATTTCTCGAGCTCCCACAGACACACATTCATTTTCCTTGTCGCTTCAAATCCCAGCTGGCTCCTCACTATGTAGTGAGCGAATAAATAAGTGAAAATCACGACAATGCTCGGATTCCCACATTGCTTTGATATAAAACCCCAAATGGAATTCGAATGGAGAAAAAGTGCAAATGCAGGAGGACATTTTGCGGTTGGACTGTAATGCTGTAAAATTTTATACATATACTTATCCCGTTTCTGATTTGACTGGTGACACTGGTGAGGTTTTTGGCTTCTCGCCAAATCGGGTAAATGTCAGTTTTCCTCACGGATTGTGATCATGTTGGACATTTCCAGGACATTTTATTTTTCATCAATCTGAATTCCCAACAAATAAATTCATGTACCCTATTATCAAGCGCTTCCCATATTTCAGAGAAACTAGCACTGTTATAGCTGTTAGTGGTCGATAGGGAATTTGATGATGAAATAAATTGAGCGGCGTTCAACTACACGGAAATATTTTGACCAAGTTGACCCATTTAAAAAGAGTCACCTTCATTTTTTGGTCAAGGAGTTCATTTTTCAATCAACCTTTGAACTTAATTTGTTTACTATTTACTATGTAATTACAATGTACACGGAAAAAATCATCTCATCTTGTTTTTCATATTTGTTATAGGAAAAAGGTAGTTAAAAAAAACTTCAATCACAAGTCACAGCAAGCCGAAAAATTCTGTATTTAAAAGACCGCAATTGTCTTTTTCAAGTAAAATTTGAATTGAGATTGCCGATGTGATATTTTAATCACATTATGTTTTTCTCATTTCTTATTTGTAAGTGTTTTTGATTTATTTCAATGATGCGCAACACCAAAATCAAAACGAGTCAGACTACTTGCGGTCCACAAGTCCAGAATTCATAAACGCGAACATAAACGGCGTCAAACTCCAACAAACGGATGTAATTCGTTTTGAAAAGTAAACTGGAATAAAAGTTCATATCGAAGACGACAAAATAAATAAATATCGCTTTCGCATCCCCATGTTTTTTATTACTCTTTTTATACAAAAGACAATAAAAAGAAGCGGAAACGAAGTGCAAATTTGTTTTCAATGCATTAATAATAAGGTCCTTATTTTACATAGACATTATTTATTTTACATAAACACTCAGTCACAATCAGCTTTATTTAAACATTAAAGAAAGCAGTCTAAATGGAAATTTGAACATCCACATCTACTTATTTTGTGTGGAAATTCTCAATGGAGAGAAGAAATTTGCTCACGTCATGCGTCAGTCAGGAACTCAACAGATCAACCCCCGTTGAGAATCCAATTTCGAATTTCGGCTCCTCCATCAATTCAACAAAAAAAAAAATCAACTGACGCACACACATATATTTTTGGTAGACCACACTAAAAGTATAAATATATCTATGATTAGAGCTTGACGTTTTGACTTCTCCTCCACAATGTCGGATGGCGGTCAGACCACATACATAAAATGATGGGAAATGCTCTAAAAATGTGTGCAGTTGACATTAAAATCAACTGACTTCTGTATATTATTTTGAACATGCGAGATTTAATAAATGCAGACACCGTTTTATTTGTATGTACAAGTCAGTACAAGAAAGGAAAGTGAAAGTGATACAAAAAGTGAAGGCATTTGCGTGTGAGGGTGATGATTTTTGATTGTGAGATCTGAGAAATGCATACGAAATTTCAAAGTTGAGCTCACCGGATTGAATTTTTTGAATTTCTCTTTCTTTTCAAAGATGAGCGTCAAAGTCCATCAGAGTTCAGAGTAGAAGACTTTTTGTATTCAATTCCCGCGTGCTGTGAATTTTTGATAAGATGAGAAGTGAGAATTAAAGTACACAGAATGGATTGTGAAAAGAATTCCTATACAATTTTTCCACACTCTATCCAACCTCAAATCCACATTTCCATATGAATAACGGAAGCATCGTTCCACATTTTGAAATTGACATTGGAGAGTTGAGACTTTCATCATGCGGGAATTCGACTATATATGAAAGAGCATAAAAAATCAAAAAAGGACAAAGAGAAAGAGACAGACAAAAAAATTCGTTGGACTTTGACTTTTGCGTACACGTTCGCTTTCTAGCAGACAAGGTTAAGAAAAAACAATAAATATTTTTATTACAGTATCGATTGTCTTCATAATACCGACAAAATCTATAGCGAATCGTCGTGTCAATGTAAAATACTTTTTTATACTGCACAGAGAACACTAAAATTGCAAAAATTATGAGGAACCTAACCATTAGAAATGGAAGAAAGACGCGGAAAATTCTCAAGTGGCTCCAAAGCTCAACAAAATTCCACACACACATTTCCCTCCTAATTTGTAAGCCAAGAAAATCCAAGATAAACTGTAACTTATTTTGAGATGACACTAAATGACCTCATTCGCAATTCGAAATTCGTAACTAAACTAATTAACTATAGTTTAGTTTTAGTGCAGATTTGCACATCACATGATATGACAAACACTGACCAGGAGTTCCAGGAAATCCTCATCGTCTCTTGAAATCCATTTCCAAAAATCTTTTGTACACAATTAGATAATAACTAATAGTGACAGAAGGCAACAAGCAGGAAAGAAAAAATGGTGGAAAGATTCATGTTAAGTGTTAAAATCCACTCCCCCATCACATTTTCATTTCCCACATCAGAATTCTCTTTAATTCTCAAGCTTTTTGAGCTTTGAGCTTTGACTTTTGGTGTGTGGCTCAACAGGGATTTACGAATAAAATTATAAAATATACACAGCTGGAGTGGAAACTTTGAGATGTTGAGCTTTGAGGCTTTACCCAAGCATCTTTGATGTGCACGAAAATGAAAGGAGTAATCTAGTGAATAATAAATTGCACCGTTGCCTTGCACTCTGAATATTCTTCAATCTGGATTCCTTATCATTTGATTTTGATTTTGCATTGTGAGATTTCCATTGAGCTTCCCCATAAATTCCTTTTGTCTTCTAATATCATCATCGTCATCAGTTTTCATATATACCAAAGTACAAAAATTTACACATGCTGAGAATTCAAACTTTCTCAGAATTTCTCTCTCTCTCTCTCGTCAATTTTGAACATATGACACGCCATGCAAAAAATTTACTAATATTCCAAAAAGGATATTATTTTACGAGGAGCTTTGATTTCCCTCCTACCAAAAACCATAAACCAAAAAAAAGTATATCTCTCAATTCTCGACTGTGATTGGTTGAGAAAATTTAGGATTGACAGACAGACAAAGTCCAATGATTTCTGCAAAAGGACCTAATCTAGATTCCAAATGGATATTACGAAATGCATTTTATGTGTTTCTTGTCTATTTCTCGCCTCGTCTCTCTTTTCTCGTGTGTGTGTGTGTGTGTGGTTTGTGTGTGAGCTTTACTTGGAAATTATCGAGGGAAAAAGAAGAAGAAAAAACAGACGTGGCTGAGAGATAGAGATTTGAGATTTTCAAAAAACCTCTCACTTTCACCATTGTCAAGTGTCAAACAGTCTGTCAGAGTTGTCACTTTTGTTTCTTTTCCCTGTCGTTTTCGTCACAGTCCTTTTCCTGCACCGTGATGCTGGTGCTTCATTGCGGAATTGAAGTGAATGACACGAGGAAAGTTGACGTTTGTTTTTGTTTTGGTAGGTAGGTTTAGGGCTTTGGCAGTCGTTGGGGAAATTTTAAAAATAGGTACATATGACTCTTCTTCTTTCGCTACTTTCATTTCGTTCTCATACATAGCTTTTCCCAAACATTTGTTTAACGTAGTCGAGGGATGCGAGGAAACACAAAAGCCCCACAATGTTTCCGCTCCAAAAAAATAAAAATAAAATGTTTCATGTGTAAAAGTGAGGAGAAGGAGATGCTCTCTTGGATTCCTCAACTCTTTCCTCCTCAATTCCCTGTAGCTTTCACTTTGTGTAAAGTGTAAACAAATCATTGTGCTTTTGTTTTATAGTAAAAACAAAAAATAAAATGTGAATGCCAACGGAGAAAATATGAACTTAATGCTTGGAAACTTTCACTAATAAATAATAACGAATACATGACGAGCATTTACTCACGTACACATTGCAAACAACAACAAACACTCTTTCAAATACTTTCTCCTCCCGTGTACATTTCTCAAATTTTTACAAACAAATCCCATTGAATAATATGCTCACAAAGTTTGAGTCCACATCTCCACACACACATTTTTCATGTATAGCGTATAGCGCGTGGGAAAGCACACAGAGTACACAAAAACCTACACGGAGTCAAAAAGCTGGAAGGGACACGGTAAAAGGCAGGAGGAAAAGGGAACAAAGTAAATACAAAATAAGGCTTCAATACAACAAAACAGCCACAAATATTTACATGGAAAAGTGAAAGTGAAAGTGAAAGGGAAAGGGAAAGCGAAAGGTTGTCATGTCATGCTTCCGTGTAAACATTTATAAAGAGTACAGTACTCAAATATGATGAAAACGAAAGGGAAAAGGTGTCAAAGGAAAAAAGGATTGGACTCGATTCCACTCCAAGAGTTTCTTTTTTTGATGGTTGTGATGACGATGACGATGAAGATGGCAATGACGATGGCGATATATAGTGACGACTCAAAAAACATGGAACGTGACTGCTTTGTCCCTTTTCTCTGTCGGAAACCCGAGCAGTAAACTGTCAACTATAAATACAGTATCGCTTTCCCTTTCCCTTTCACTTTGTACTTCCACTTTCTCCTTCCCTTCTGCCACAGACATTTCAGCCCACAGAAAGAGAAGACAGTCATAAAAGAGAAAGAGCGAGTCAATAGGAACCGCGGAATGGGGAAACTTGTCTCAAATATCGGCATCCATCGTATATGGACAATTGTCAATCGGGTTAACTTTCACGGGTTCACACGTGAGCAGTTGGGGAGGGAAGTTTATTTTATTTAAGTTCCAGATAGAAAGCTTAAAGGTTAAAAAAAAAAAACCTTCGGCTTCTTCTCACTTCGTCTGCTCCTGCTGAGTGTTTTTTTTTTTTTGGTTTGACGGGAATTGGATTGAGGATTGTGAGCTCATGAAAAAGAAATGTGCGGAGAGTTGAAGGGAAAAGATAACAGACAGACATTTGTGTGTGTGTGTGTGACTGTATTTGTATAATATTATGAGCTCATGACAATGTAAACAGTGAGCTGTGAAATGGAAAAAGGAAATGGAAATGGAAACGGCATGTGTTGTGTTATGTTGTGATGCGTTGTCCAATTGAATTTATTGCAAGTCCCATCGCGGTTGTCGTCGTCTTCCCATGTACAATATGTATCTACATGTTGTTTTTTTCCCTTCTTATCGAGACTTTGCATGGTGATTTATAGATTGTTCATTTTGTTTTTCATGGAATCCGCTGACGGTGGTACAATAAGATATGATCACGATTACGACTACGACAGGACAGTTCAGGATACGCTCTTGTTCGTGTGCTCCTGCTCGTGTAAATGTTACGGAAATTCTTCTCTCTTTGATCTCATACTCTCTGTTCCCTTTCTTTGTCCTTGAGTGTACAAGCAAATTCAGGTCAATGAGATTCATATATTTTTCAATTCCCATTTAAAATTTATCGTCAAATAGAAACAAAGAAAGAAATGTAGACAATGTCAAATGTCAATGTCAATTGTCTTTGCTTTTGAAAAGCTCACAGTTTGGAATTGTATATAAAAAATGGAGCATTTTGTGCATTTCATATTAAATTGTCTTCCGAGCCGTTTTGAATTTGAAATCCTATTGTTTTCTTTATTTTTACAATTGCAGTCGAGGGAGTTTTTTCATTTTATTTTATCTGGGAATGAAAGTATCATAAAGTATTGTTTTAAAGTATGATGAATTTTTGAGGGACTGTTTTTGATGTGAGAAACGTTTAGAGCTTTTAAAATGACAGTCAATAAAAATATATTTCAATTACGTGCGAGGAAGAACTTTTCCCCCTATTTTTTTATTGCACTTGTTCTTATCCCATTTTTTGCTATTTACTATTTGATGTTGCGCAAGTTTTCTCTTGCTCTTTGGTCCCATGCTGCCGGTGTGTGGAATTGTGGGCCATTCGTCTGAATTTGCACACATTTACTATTTACTACAGATTTCCTTCCACGTTCAAATGTCCACCGCGGTAAAAGCAGTCTCTGGTCCATTTCCCTTAAGTGCCCGAAAAAAATAAGGCCTGATTTCCCTGTATACATTTTGACTTTTGATTTATTTCTATCCGTAAATTTAAAGTTTAAATATTTCAGAGGAAAGAATTGAGCTGGAGTTGTTTCCTTAAAAATCGTGCGAAGTTGGACGCCACTCGGATTTAATTTTGCTGTTTCTACGAGCTTTGTACATGTGTGAGAACTTGGAACAAAGTGCCACAGCAAAGGAAATAATCATGATGAAAGGAAAATGATGTCTTTTTTGTATTTCTTTTTGTTCACAGGTGTGCTCGCAACAACGGGGAATGTATTATTTTTGATAACGGTGACTCGTTGGCGATTGATGAGGAATAACGCACATATGATTCTCCTCATCAATATGTCACTGAGTGACTTGGCTATAAGCGTCACAGGTAAAATCATTTCCCATAAATGTTTATTTATTCAATGTCCCGTAGCTTTTGAAGGGAATTTAATGAAGAGGAAAAGTCTCGACGACGACAAATCCGTCAAAGGTCAGTTTTTACTTTACTGTGGTTTGTTTTATTTTGTAGGCTATCCGTACACGATCATTTCCGGCTACATTGGTTTTTGGCCTTTCGGAGAGATCATGTGCAGTTTGTACGCATTTCTCTGCTTCACGTTCTCACAGGTAAGATTCTTTCTTTCTTTTTTGTATTTAAAATTCAATTTCAAGGTGGAAATATTATGCTTTGTTTTCACCTACTACCTTTCAAGTGTACAAAAATTTGAATAAACTTACAATCAGCGTTGAAGCTGCACAAAAATATTTAGAAACAACAAATGGGATACAAAAAAAAACATTTTAAGGACAAACAAATAACATAAGGGGAAAATTAAAAGGAACAAACACTGGACGATTTTGAATGCACACAACAAACCAAAAAAGACTCTGCAATTTCCTGGTAAATCGTAAATCGTCTTTACTTCTGGGGAAAATACTACTAGTACTTCCGTCCATGTTTATTCTTCTCAAACATAATCTCGTCATACAAAAAAGACATATATAAAACTCCAAAGACATTTGAACAAAATTCCAGTCATTCAGAGCTCCAGAATGAGTTGAGGAATTTATTCATTAAATATTTGTACACACTAAATAAAAAATCCTCATTTCTCAGTACGTGCTTCTTTCCTTCTTTGTCAAAATCCTTGAATGAAAGAATACATATCGTCTGTTAAGTTCACAAACGAACTATAACGATTATCCTTAATTTGCGGAAATGCTATACTACTGCGTCCGTCTTTGTGGATAAAATTCTCAAAAAATTCAGGGTGACAGAAAAGGTCATGGCCGACAATAATGTCGAAGGACCCACAGCTCCATCTTGAGCCGTTTGACCTTTGCTGCAGGTCAACCAAATTATGTAGGAAAAAAGGGAAGTTATCATTCTTCATTCATTTTCATTTGAGTTCCTATTTGTCATTTCCATCAGACTTTCACTTGTCTTTCAACGAGGAGGGAATCCTTTATTTTTTTTATTACACAAATCGTCTCATCAGCAATTGCAATGTTGGAGAATTTCTTGGAACGAGTCGCTAAAAAAAAAATCCCTTTGTCTTTTCTTATACTTTTCTTTTTCCTTATACCGTCAGATTTTGATCAAATGGCCAAATTTTTTTTTATTGTTTTAACATTAATTCTAGTTTTCTATAGTTTGAGTTATTGTTTGTTTAGTTTTTTCATGGGAACTCGACTGAAATCGTTTCTCTTTCTCTCTCTCTCTTTGTCGTGGATTATCAATTTCTCAAAGTCTCTTTTCCTAGTGATTCATTTTTTCCCCAAGAAAATTCAAACGATCTTTGTATAGTTTTATTTAATAAAACGACAACCAAAAAATACAACGTGAACTTTTTCCCTTTTTCCTTTCAAGTGAAAGTGATGAATGAATGAAGAGATAACTTTTTATGACCATGAAACATTCGACTGTCTCTCTTTTTCTATTAAGATTCCACAAGGAATTGGAGAGAGAGAGAGAGAGATGGAGAGAACGTAGAAGTGAAAGTACGTGAAGGAAATTTTGTACACAGTTTCTCAACTGGCTCAATTCCTCACACTCTTTCTCTTGCTCTCAATTCCCATTTATTTATGTTGCCCGGCTCTGAATGAGTCTTTTCTTTGTGGAGATGATTGTGCCGAGTTTCTGGGGATTTGCATAAGAAAATGTTTGGAGTCTTCACTTAAACAAAATAAACTCACAAAGTAAAATGAAAGTGGAAATGGGAGTTTCAAATTCCAAATGGCAAGATAATAAAATAAAAGATGGGGAAAGGAATGTGAAAAGAAAAGAAAGTAAGGGAATTTAGAATTTCAAGAAGAAGAAGAATAAACAAAACAATGGGCTGCAGACAACAGACTACAAAATTTAAATAGGGGAGACGCAGGCAAAATTCAACCCCAATTTCTTTTCCCTGTAGCGCGAGTTGTATTTGACAGATCAAAATTGTGAATCGATCTAACAAAACTTTGATTCAATGCCTATGGAGATCTGAATGCCTTTCCATTAATTTACCAATAACTATCAACGTAATTGAAGTTTTAAAAAAGACAGCGTATTCAAGGCTGCAGGCAAAAATCACCCCCGCCTTTAAAGCACGTACGTACATGCTGCGGGTTTTAGTCGTCGTATACAAGTAAACAGATTTAGGTGAAAATGGCTATGGAAATGAGGATTTTTCTTGATCCACGTTGAAAACTGTGTGGAATCTGCCTTGATTTGGGACTTTTGATGGAATTCCGTTCCTCAAATATTTCCTTAAAGTGTTTCTGTCCACATTCAGATTCCTGGAAGCAGCTTTTATTGTCAAATCCCCATTCTTCACTGCTTCAATGGCATCACTCAGACGATCCAAATCTATTTTTTCTGTTTTCCTGTTGCATTTGTAAACCACTACAAAAAAGAAAGAACATTTTCTTTAAATCACACTTCAAATCGTGAATAAATGGGGGGTGAATTTTGCCCGCTCACAGGGGTGATTTTTGCCTGCATCGTCATGTATTCAATCACGACAATTAAATTAAGGCAATTACGCAATTTCATACCACTCTCAACAGGTTTTTTTTACTTTTCACAACAGTTATTGTGTGTAGAAACAGAAAATATTACAAAAATGTACTTACTTTTGAAAGGGAACTCACAAATCGACTTAGCGCAACGACTGTCAAACACTCAATAGCTTATTTCTCGACCCTTTTCCGGTAGACAGACTTTGGACGTAAATAGACAGAGCCTACGTAACTTCAAGAGACCCTTTTTGGGATTCAACTAATCGCTTGGGTCTCTGCTTCATGCCTTGTCAACAATTTTGCTTAAAAAAATTTTGTTTGGGTAATAAATCCAAAAAGCGAAGGGGATGATTTTTGCCCGGGGGTGAATTTTGCCTGGGCTTCCCCTATGGATAATTTCAAATTCATGGAGAGAACGAAAGAGAAAGGAGAAAGTTTAGGAATTCCGGGAAGGGTGAGGCTACCTAAGTACAGTCGATTCAAAAACTTTATGGACTTTTGTGAATTTATTGGCTCCGCCCCTCAGAAAAAGTTTTTCCCTGTTGTAGAGTTCCTTGCTGTACATAAGTGCAAATGGAATCTCGCCATCTGGATACGCAATTTTCAAGTGCGCAAAGATGGCACAAGATGGCGATTGTGCCATCTTTTCGCACTTGAAAATTGCGTATCCAGATGGCGAGATTCCATTTGCACTTAAGTATGTACAGCAAGGAACTTTTTCTGAGGGGTGGAGCCAATAAATTCACAAAAGTGTACTGTCGAGCCAACCGGAAGTGGCTCAGAGCGAATTAGTGAGAAAAAAATCTTAAGTGAGCAAGGGGAGGAGTTTGACTCGCTCGCAGCCAATCAAAAGCGACTTAAAATTCAAAATGTTTTATTAGAACG
>JAIUND010001742.1:0-30798 GCA_034699125.1 Gisinianus flammeolus | reverse complement strand
TTTCTGCATATTAATATGCAAAAAAGTGAAAATACGTCTATGACCCGTTATTCCATCCACAACTTCATATATTATATATTATAAATTATAATGATATGAAACCTAAAGTATTATAGACTATTAGAGTTTTAAAGGTTTCAGGTAGTCTGCGTGTGTGTTTATATATGTACCTACCTTTTTTTTGTATTTATCTGTACATATTTGCAGCACAAAACACATGGGAAACGCACTGTGAACGAACGCCTTCATATTCTTTCTATGTTGTTGCGGCGTCTATTCAGTGGCCAAGTCAGAGAGACTCAGACTACTCTCATCAGTTCATGGTGTGTGGTGTAGTGTCCACCGTCCTTTACCATTTTACCATTTATCATCTCTTATACACCTACACGTTTTATTTATACATCTGTTTCTTTATTTTTGTACACTTTTGTTGGTTTTGGTTTCGGACAGACGACGAGACCGAGACGATGAGCAATGAGCTCTCAATTCAATTCATTTCATTGCATTTGTACTTGTACTTGTAATGATAATTGTAGTGACAGCTCAAATCTATACAATAATTAACATCAAGAGTTTACACATATAGTGCAATACAAAATTGTGTGAACAAAATTGTGATTGGTGTTTGGTGAAAATGCAAGAAAGATTGAAATATTTGAGAAAAGCAAGTCGACATATTGCTGACTGAAAATTTGGGAATAATTATAAGTTGTAATAAATGGGAGAATTATGAAGCTGGGCCTCTGGGAACTATCAAGATTATATTATTATTATTAGTGATTGAATTCAAATCAAAGGTTGGTTGGTTTTTGTATTGAAATTGTCCATGAGCATCTTGACGACGTTGAATTGGAATTGTGAATTATATTATTTAATGAGAATATGAGTTCAAATTTCGGTCGTGATAGAAATCAAATGGTGAAATCGGAATTTGAAGGGAAATGTGAAGATACATTTAATTGTGATATAGGAAATAAGGGAGGAAGTCTAATTGGGGAATTAATCCCAGTTAGATTTAAGAAAT
The DNA here is from genome assembly GCA_034699125.1 of Gisinianus flammeolus. NCBI lineage: Eukaryota > Metazoa > Arthropoda > Collembola > Symphypleona > Katiannidae > Gisinianus > Gisinianus flammeolus. Next base: position 29,774 of record JAIUND010001742.1, on the reverse strand, counting down.
TAGCAGTATGTGACACAGACAAATATGTGAAAGAGAAAGACAAAGAGAAAGAAGAAAATGACCAAAATCCTCATCTAATTCCCAAAACAACGTTACTCAACTGTACATTTTTTACATCTAAAAGACTCAAACTAATTGGAAGTGAAGTGCGTTTAAATTTAAATTTAAAATTCCAATGGAATTTGCCATGTTGTTGGTCTTTCCGAGTCTCGAGAAGATCATCTGGATTTGGAATTGAATCCTCATCAAATCTCCTCTCTGTGATTTCTGTGATTATTTTGATTTTATTGACTTTGAACGTGGGAAGAGGTGGCACAAGTTTCCTTCATGAGAATAAACAATATTTAATTGAGGTAATTTAACTCGCATTCGTATTTAAATCCCCCGTATTATTGAGTCTTGAGTCAAAATCATTATTATTTCGGTACTTTAACGGTAAAGTCCGGAAGAGATCCTTTACATTTTCCTTCAATTCCCTATCGCAATAATCCCTTTGCACTTAAATTTAACATGAATTTGGTATAAAAAAAATGATGATGAACCGGAAGAATTAGTTCACAATTTAAGTGCTTCCATCAGTTAAAAAACTAGTTACATAAATCTACGGCGTACCTACTTTAAATTTAAATCCTATACACATCCATTATACAAATCAGCTGTAGACCTCAAACAATCGTGCAAACGTTGAGTTAGGATTTTAATATTTTAAATCTCTCAAGATTATAATTGACATGTTAAATTTGTTGGAAAACAAAATATGATTCCATTGTAATCAAGAAGATCAGCACTCTCAAGGAAGTCCAGATCCGTTTACTCTTTCGTCTTCTACATATATAGTCGTTTAGTCTTTTACAATCACCAAGGATATTTCAAACATCACACTCTGGGTTTTTTCAGCTGTTCTTTTACAATACATTATTCTCGCCACTCGCGATAGGTCTGTGTGATTTGAGTATCAGGCTGTATATATAGATTGTTGATGTATAGGAAATGGAAGGGAAATCTATACATCTCTGTACAAGGATTCTGAATGCTATTTTGATCATTGATAAGTGTTCGCCGGAATTTAATAGAAAAATCCCAGATAAATGGGGAATAAGTGTGAGTAATTCGTGTAGTTACTGATATAAATGTACAAAAAAGTGAGACTACCTATAATATTATTATTATACAGGTAGAAAAAACTATATGTGGTGTTTCTCTGTTTCTCTATCTGCATCTACAGACTGTAGACGATTGAGGATTTGATTATGATTTGCAAGTAAAAGGAAAGTACATAAAGCAAACATTATCATTATTATTATTATTACTTACAACGAAAAAAAAGTATGTGTAGATCCATTTTGCAGTGAGGCCAACTCCTGTTTATGGCTTGTGCTTTGATTTTGAATGAATGAAAATATACAGATATACCAAAGAAATATGTGTGCTAGTGTATAGCTGTTCAAGAAATGTTCAAGATAACATACACATATATTCAAGTATATAATCTGTTAAAATAATAATAAAATGTGATATATATATAGAGAATATAAAAATCATACATAAAAACTAGCCGGCAATTCACCTGTATATGTACAGATTAGATTTTGGATTATTTGACTACGGCTTACTGCTCCAATCCAACAGCCAACTGTAAAGTGTGTAAATTATATGTATGCAATGTGTGTATATGTACAGAGTATTATGGTTGCGAACTGTTGTGTGTGTGTGTGAGTGGGAGAGACTGGCTGTGTATCACTATCAGTATACGCTTTTAAATTTAAAAGCTTCACTTGTATTTTTTTTTTATAAATTTTTTACGAGACTCATTTTTATATTAAATATTTAAGTAGAATAATTTACCGTTCAAAATGTTCAAATCTCTCTCTCTGTCTCACTCACTTTGTATAGCTTGTAAATACTTTTGCTTCGCTACCGTTTTTAGGTTTTGAGAACTTTGAAGCTTTTATTATTATTATTATTCCTTTTACTATATTGCGGTATTAAAAATTATAATGGATCTACAGAATTGTCATAATATAATAATATATGCAAATTATATGATTTGTTGAAAATGAAACTATGTGCCCACATGGAGTTTTTCAGTGTCCTCATTAATTATTTTATGGGTATTAGGTGAAAGTATTATTATATTGATAATTTACATGGATTGGGACAAAATCCCAAGGGATAAGCACTGTTTTTCCACCGTACTTATAATAATAATAATAATAATGACCGAATTATATACTGATTGATAAAGGTACAATTGTTACGACTCTACAGTTTTTCTTTGAGACGTTTTTCCCTCTGGAAATGAAGGAAAGTCCACTCGTCATTTGATTTAGTTTTGATTAATGCATTTTCTCATTTAATATCTGCATTTCATTTTATGTATGGGAAATTAAAAATTCATCTTCCACCTTCGGCTCTTGACATTTATTTTGGTTGGACAAAACGAAATGGCAGTGGCCGGATTTTTGAAGGTTCTTGTCCTCACCATTTAACTATACAAAATATATAATAATATTAATATATAATAATATGTATTTGTAATCATAATCATGGCAAGTTCTCCATACTTTCTAATTGATATTCAATTGAAAGTGAGCATGATGATGATCACTTTATTGTAGTATGGTAACTTTTGTACAAAAGGGGTGAAAGCAGTAACATACACTTTCAAAACATGAAAATAAAACGACCGTTTAATGGATCTGTGTATTTTTACAATTGGCAATTGCCTAAAGGATTTCAGTTCCTCCCAGGCTTTTGGGCCAAATAGGGATTACAATTACATATATACAAGTGCTGTAATATATACACACTTTTGTGTGTGTGTGTGTGTGTTTCAAAGAAAGAGAAATGAGAGATAAAAATTTGAAAGAACATGTGTAAGGAAATTTCAATGTCAACAATGATGATATGGGCATTGTTGTCATGAATTGTGTACATGGAAATGGAAATTCATTAGTTATTTCTACACTCTTAACATTTAATCCCTTGTCGTTATACTTGGTGTTTATGATTTTATAAGGATAACTTATTGCATGTGGACTACAAACAAGCACTAGCAATTTCCCATAATATATATTGTGCATTTCATTTTTCCGGTTGCTTCTTTCTCTTATCTCTAAATATCGCTACTGCATATATCTGTTCTGTATATACTGAATGGATGGAGGATGGGAGGTGAGGTGAGGATGTACGTGATTCGTGATTTATCACAAGTCATTTGTATACATGAGCAAAATACCAAGTACAAAATACATACATAACTTTGAGCTGAAGTTGAAGTTGAATGGAGTGAAAAACTTGTGAGTCATTGCATATATATATCTTGACTTGATACAGAACAATATCCTTTGTTTGTTTCCGACCATAACAACCCAACCTCACCTTTTTTGTTTCTCCAATCTACAATACAATAATTTCTACAAATTACACTGTTAAAATTCCTTAACTCTCAAGTCTGTGCAAGCAAAACCCTTGTTGCAAATCCGTGTTTTTTTTCTTCTTCCTCTTCTTCTTCTTCTCCTCCTCATTGTCATAATGTATATGTATATGTACCTACATATAAAACTGGTGTAGTAGTAAGTAATTAAAGTATGTCAGTCAGTCAGAGTCAGAGTCAGAGTCGGATTCAGAGTCAAAGAGTCAGTGGGGAGAAACATTATGCAGATTTTTATCTAAACATGGAAATCGTTACATCGGGAACATGCTTGTTACCTTACCACAACTTACGCTACATATTTATATACCGTATAAACTAGAATGGACTCCCTCTATTTTATAGAGTCCCCTATACAATAGAGTCCCAGGGATTGTATAACAGTTTTGAATTACAATCCCATGCTTTCAATGACATTCTCTGATTTAAATTACATTAGAAATCATCGATTTTAAGAAAACTCTAATAGAGTCCCATTCTGTAATAGACTCCCTGGGACTCTATAATATTTTCGGATACACTCCCTGGGAGTATATTCTAGTTTATACGGTATATATATATGCATATATGCATAAGAATAAATTCTTTGTTCCTTGGACTTGATAGATATCAAAATAAAATCCGGTAATATCTTTATATTCCGATTACACACATCACAATTTACAATTGCAGCCGGCAGCCGCAATATGAAATGAAACAATGAAATCCCGATTGTGCCTGTGTGTGCGATGTCTTAATTCTTAATCTGAATACACAGATAGAAACATACTCAAAGCTCTTTAATCTCCTTGTGGTTTGATTTGCAATGTTCTTACGTACTATACGATTACGATTAGTAAACCATGGGAGACAAAACACACACTCATGAACTCATATGGGATTTAGTTTTGAGTGTCAAGTGAAGAGAAAAAAAATACGACTCTTTGGAGACGTATATATATTTTGACTCGAATCGGGATTAGCTCATTTATATGTTATGACTGTGACATAAAGAAATTAATTGAAATTACTTGTCCTACGCGTAAGTACAAGTACTACGACAACTTTCTTAAATTTAAATTTTCTCAACCAGAACTCTTCAAAAAAAAAAAACTTGAAATGTCGTTTTAACTGTTGTAATATATGATTTAAAACTACATACAATCATTACACTTGTAACATATGTAATTCATCATATTTAATCATTTAATATTAAGGAGGGACATATTTATTATTAAAAAGATTCTGAACATATTTTATTTAATTTTTCGGACTTTCTCTTGTGTAATGTTCAATTTTGGATAGGTATATATATACGATATGAAATTGGAAATTTCATGAGATATTTAAAACAAAGCTGTATAGACTTTACAGATTATATTGGAACGAGATCAGTTTTACCTTCCAAGTTCCAAGGAGATTAAGATTAAGTCAATTGTAAAGAAACTAGAAATAGAATATATAGAGAATATATAGAGAGAGAAAACGAAGGAATGGAAGGGCGGTGACTGACTGGCTGATTCTCAATTCCCCATTCACATTCGCATATATTCGCATTCGGTCGATTGTTGATCACTATAATAGTATTCCTGATGCATTAATTCCGTCATTTTACACATGATACGATATATTACAAATGCAAGAATAGAGCATTTCAGTACTATAGACAAAAAGTCATTCATTGTTTTATACATTCGTGTGTGTTGTCTTCATTCATTCTTCGTGTATATACAGTGTACACATAAAATACGTATATAAATATATAAAATGAGCCATCAACACACTTGAATTATCCTCAATTTATACATGATGGATTGTTATCTTCATGCCTTGCTACACATTTTCCAAATTTCCAAGACAGAATTCATAATAAAACAAACTTGAAAGTCGATGCTCTCTCGCCCTTTTTTTTTATTTCCATATAAATTACATGCGTGTGTAGTTATGTGTAAGAAGTGTAAGTGGTTAAGTGTGTATAGACTAGAGACTGTAGAATCTATAGGCTGTAAAAATAGACAACTTGATTGAGTATAAATAATATAAGTAGTTTACAATTTACAACCTTATTTGTCTGTCTCTAATTTAAGCCTTTACAAAAATTGCAGTTACGAAATTTACATTTTAAATTGGGGATTTATGTGGGATTTAGAAATTAAATGATAGTATTTTCTTGGAATATCATATGTGAAGTGAAGGATCCATTTCTGTGGAAATTTATTATTTATGCGCTTACGAGCAAACGAAACGGAGAGAGACGATTTCTGATTTCTGAAATCTGAAATCTGAATCCACATGCACATACATCTTTTTCTTATTTGTTTTATGATGGCGTTCTCTTCACTAAGAGTCTAAAGACTTTTCCAAGAAAATCTCCACTTTTCGTACACAACAACTTTGAATGGAAAATGAAAAGACTGTGTTGATGTTGATATTGATATAAATAAGAGTGCAAGTTAATTTATTGTTTACACTGAAACTGAATTTCTGGGTCATTAAATGTAATGTTAAATGGGAAAATGCGTCTCAGTGCAGCAGAAAATTGCCCTAGTTAATAGCATTGAATGTAAAGTGTAGAATTTCAAAGACATTGCACAGTCCACTGTGTATTTATTTATTATTATTACTTGATCTTTTCTTGTTAATTGTAGTTTGTAGTCCGTGTGATGCAGTAATTCCTCACTTTAATCCCTCCTTTACAATTTCCAAACCACACATGAAAAAGAATTTGCATTCACCACTCAGATGATGATGCACTGGGAAATTGTATTTTTCTCTTGGATTTTACTTACAGGACGTCTGGAATGAATTGACGCCGTCGGAAGTGCGCCACATTTTTGGCCACGTCAAAGAAAATTATGGTAAGTTATCAATTTTAATTAGTCAAATTTCTTTGTATATAGAAAGCTCGAAAATCTTTTGTAATTGAATTTTGCTGAAATTTTGGAACTCCTCGTCCTCAGTTTTGAAGTTTTGATATCGTGACCAACATTTTTTCATTCGCACAGTCTATTTGACTTTAACCTTAACCGATTATTTATAGTTAATTTCGACGTGTTATTACATATATATATAAGTACCTGTATACATTTTTTTAACATTGAAACTGTTTAATTTTTTTGTCATCCTATACTTTGACTTCATTCCCTATAATGTTTAGAGTATATATAGCGAGTAGCCAGTAGTCAGTCTAGAAAAATGTCAATTTCACGCATTTCGAATTTCACGCAACAAGAAAAGAAATCCATCCGTGACAAAATTAACTGCACACACACAGCGCGTACAAAGTTCGAGTTTTGTTTTTTGTTGCATGTGGATTAAACATTGAATAATCTTCCATTGATTCAATTCAATTGGAATTTGGAGTCCATCGTCAGTCGTTGAGATTGGTTTTTTTTTTCTTGAATGGTCGTCTCTCATCGATTGATTAAGTAATCGACAGTTTTCCTGCGGATTTGACCAATTTGCACTGCTTTTTTGTTGTCGGGTCACAAAATTCACAAAGTGAGAACGTGAGACAGTTCAAAGAATTTCAATTACTCACAACATATATATATATTCAAGTTTAAATAGAAAAAATGTAAGATATGATTGCTCTAGACTTTTTTTTCTTCAAACACGTAAAAGGAGAGTAACAGAATCAGCAAAGCAAAACGAGATACTGTGAAATAACAAAATCACAACGACGAAAAGTTTTCGTCGAAAACTCATTTAGTTTTACATTGAAGGTACATAAAGGTACGAAGGGTAAACGTATGGAGAGACGTTTTGTAATCCAAATTAACTAATACAGTATGAGTAAACTGAAAAGAGAGAGATATGCGTGTAATAAAGTACAGAGAAATATATACATGTACAAATTGTCGAAATTTTCATGTAGGTATACGATTTTTCGTCTTTCTCTTGATGAATTAAAAATTTGTACTTTGTAAATAGGCATATGTATGTGTAAATTATGAAAGTAAGTGTTTTTAATAGTTGAAGTGTCATAATAATCCTGCAATAATGATCACTGATAAAGTTAATTGATGAGAGTTGCACGTGATTTGAATTTGCCGTCCGCAGTCTATCCTTCAATTTGCACATATATATTTAGCAAAGAGCAAAGTTTAGGTATATGTTTACTATTTTTACTGTACTTGTGCGTGGAAATTATTTAGCATATTTATCTGGGTTTAGGTCAAATTGCGACTTACTATAGTTTTTTGGTTGAATGCTCATTAGCAATAAAATATTTCATTTGAATACAAATACGAAACCTTGACCCGCTTCTCTGAACTGTTTGGAAATTAATTATAAGCATTACTCAGTTTTAGTTTGTCAGAAATATAGGAAATATAGGAAATATAGGAAATCCGGTCAATTTCAAATTTTGCACTGTGCAAAATATTTGGAGAATCCGGATAAGGTTTATTGTTTAGTTAATTATTGACATGTAGCATTGAGAATCAAGGAATATACACACAGAAGAATGTGCATATTTAAACGAGACATTGACCAGTCAAAAGAAAAATTTGGATCCACAACAATACATTAAATATTTGACAATCCTCGGCACAGACACACAAAAATATGAAACACGAACGTTCTCAATTAAGCGAGTAAATGGAACGATTCCAAATTTAAAATACAGAATACAGAATTTCGTATATGTTAAGTTGTATTTAAATAGTTCTAGTTTAGCTTTTATGTATAAAAATGCGGATATCACCAATTCTGCGATAACTTGACTTTTTGCCCTACTTGACTTTATGATAATAAAATTTTAATGTGATGTTTGTTTGTTTTTTTATTTAAATGCACAGTGCCAAAATTGGATATAATAAATCCACAAATTCGGATATTGAGTGAGAACACTCATCGGGAGAAAAGATCCACCGCATCCACAACGACCGAGACTTTCAATAGTAAAAGGATTTTAAGTTCACTGGAGAATGAGACGACATTGCCATTACTCTCACTCACCGGTCTCGGTGAATCCTTTGAAATCACTTTGTCTCCAAATCCTCATTTGATTGACAAGCAAAATTTTGTCTATTTATTCCGGGATCAGAATGGAAGTCAAATCATTTCGGATAATTCTTTAGACTTGGAGGATCAACTCAAATGTTTTTATCATGGGAAAACTCATCATCATGAAAAAATCCTGGATGGATCATCATCTTCATCTTCATCATCATCAAATGATAATAACAGAAAAATATATGGATCAGCCGCATTGAATATTTGCAATGGAATTGTAAGTTCAGAGTTAAAATATACGTACTTTTAATACTTATATCCTGATATTTGCGTCTACTGTGGTATTCGTGACATTTTTTTTTGTACTCTGTGTCTACTGACCAAGCCAAGGCTTTAGACAAGAGCAAAAAAATGCAACATGAACACACAATAAACCACAAACGAGAGAGACGATGAACGACGAGAAGGGTGTCAGCCATTTCCTTTCAAACTTTGTATACATGTCCACCATCCTGATAATCCCTCTCTCTCTGTCTCTCTCTCTCTCTCTCTCTCTGTCTCTGTCTCTGTCACGAATACAACTTTTGACACGCAAAAATGAAAAAAAAAAACATGGAAAAATCTCTCATTGCAAAAAAATGCGCCTCTAAATTCTTGATGCAGTCCTCGTTAACGTATTTACTTTACTTTTGTCTTTGTCGTTTCTCCTCTATTTTCCCCCACATTCAAACATTTAGCATATATGTTTGAATGTTTGAAATTTAACTATTATTTTAATGCTCTCTCTCTCTCTTTCACTCCCTTTTCTGTCGACTGTCGTCTCCACATCTCCATCGATGCGCTTTGATAGTCCTCATTACAGTTTAAATTACAGCAAACCATCTCATGCATATTAACATTTATAATTTATAATTCAAAACCACATATTAAAATTAAAATATTAAATGTATACATTTTTTGCCTTTCATACTTTGTCTTTGTTTTCCATTTAAACTGACAATTAGGGATGTTCAAATCATAAATAAATGACCACACATTTTTTGTTTGTAGGTATCATTTATCGGCACATGTATATAAGGTTTTCATTTTTTTTTATCGTGTATTTTTTTCCTCCTGTTAAAAATCTCCAATCATAAATTTCCTACGATGCATAGACTACAGACTATGAAAATGAAAATAGAAATCCTTCATATGTGATTTTATTTTTTTTACTGCTCTCTGACAAAATTCAGAGTTGGAATTCAATGTTAAACTTAATTCCGCTCTAGGAAAAAGTTGAGTATTCACTATACAAAAACACGTATGAAAACATGAAAATGCATAAATACAAGGAAAAACAACAAACAACACAACGGATGAGACATAAAAAAAATAAAATGGAAATGGAAATGGACATGGATTGCGTGTTTAAAGGCTTTTAATTTAATGTTAATTGTATTTGTTGATGTATATGTTATTGCAGAGTGGATTCATTCTGTCGTCAGATGGTCAGACTGAGCATCATTATTATGTAAAGCCGATGCCCGCCCGACTTCATGGTTTCAAACTCTCCTCCTCCACCACGAATAATAAAAATAATCACAACGATAGTGAACAAATTGACAAAAACCATCATTTTCTATGGAGGAAGGACAACAACCTCCGTTCAACAGCAACCAAAACAACCAAAACTCCTCCAAACCCAAACCCACCCCAACAACGATCAGCACAATTAAATTCTAATTCTGACAATTTGTTATCCAAAGCAGCAGCATCCTCATCAAATCTGAGACAATTGAGAAGGACACGAAGAGAAAATCAAGAAGAAGAACAAGGAAATCCTAATGAAGAGTTGACGTGTCCTCACGGGACTCGTGATGAAATTGATTTGGGAAGGAGAAGTAAAAGAAGTCCATCCGCGGATGATTCTGAAAATATTGACAGTTATGGAAGTTACTCATATCGACCACGATCCATTCCATCCGACTCCTATTGGCTTCGTCATCGAACGACTTCCGTCCCATTGCAATCCCTCCCACAGTCCCAATCTCAGTCTCAATCTCAATCTCGTGTGTATGGAGGAGTTCGGCAAGTCCCTAAATCTCATTCTCAAAGAAATAGAAATAGTAATAGTAATCGGAAAATTAGACAAAATACCGATCATCATGTCCTGACGAGGATTGCTGCAGATGACGACATCACAGATGTGGACAATGATGACTCACCGGAATTCCACTGGAGAGAGAATACGGATAAAGAAAATATTCAATCTAGATCCCCCGCGGGGACTTCTTACAATCTTTACCCTCGTGATTCTTCTTCCTCGTCATCCATCCCCATCCGAAGTCTCACACGAAGTCGGAGTGCGGAATCTCATTTGAATCATCATCAAGCATATGAACTCAGATTACCCAGCCCAGCTCTCAGCAATAATAATGGGAATAGTGTGAACAAACGCTCTAGTTCGAGTGTGATTTTAACTCCTCCCATAGCCAGTGATGACGTTGAGATTTTATCTGAAAACATTTTTGAGGCGAATCCCTCAGAGAATTTGCCATTCCTCACGAGGAGGATGGATGCCACGTCCTCCGTGTCCATACTTGAAGATGTGAAAGACAAGGATTTCCATTTTAATTCCGGTGTGGATGATGGTCGACTCTATCCCAATCCAAATCCGAATCGAAATTCGAATAGAAATCCTGTGAATTCCAATGTGAATGGGAATCTAGCTCAAAATTATTATCGGCCAGGAGCAGTAGGGAATGGGAGTGTGAGTTTGTCCAGGGAGTTTCAAGAGGCTGCGTGGGTCACGTTGGATGGGAACAAACGGAAAGGTCGAAATGATGAAGAAGTGTTTGGAGAGAATTGGAAATCCGCTTTGGATGCGGACTCTGCATTTAGTTGGACGGAGAGGGATCGAGAGAGGGAACGAGATCGTGACCGAGAAACGGAAAAGGGAATACGGGAAAGAGAAAGAGGAGAACGAGTGCCGGAGTCTCATGCGTGGGCAGAAAGTCGGAAGGAGCCTTCAATAAATTTGAATATGATTGAGAGAGAACGAGAACGAGAACGAGCTCATTTAACCATTGAAACGGCCGTCTTCATCGATAAAGATTTATTCAAACACATGCAGTCCAATTTCCCAGTGGATACACACGAGGAAGTGACACGAATCGTATTGGCCATGATCAATGCCGTTCAACTTCTCTATCAGGATCCATCACTGGGACATCGTGTGGATTTTGTACTCAAACGACTAGAAGTGTTGGCATCGGATCCTCCTGGTCTCCTCCGACCGTATGACATCGATCGATTCCTTACTAATTTCTGTAAATGGCAAAAGACACAGAATCCTCAATCGGATGTGGATCCCCTTCATTGGGATCATGCTCTCATCCTCACTGGTCTGGATTTATATGTGGTTCATCAATCCGGGAAGATTAGTAATCAAGTGGTGGGGTTGGCTCCGGTGGCAGGAATGTGCACTCGCTCCAGTAGTTGCACCGTCAATGAAGGACGACATTTTGAAAGCGTCTACGTCGTCGCTCACGAAATCGGGCACAAGTAAACTATACAAAATACAACATTACGATAACAAAAAAAATGAATTTATAAAGTTAAAAGTATGTCAAGAACAATTCCTTCAAACTATATGTAATCTAATATCCAAACAAAATTTGAATCAATAACAGTTTAGGCATGCGGCACGATGGGCCCGCAGCAGACAACGATTGTGACCCATCAAGTCATATCATGTCACCCACTTTGGGCTCTGGTAAAATTACATGGTCACCTTGTAGTAAAAAATATTTGGACATGTTCCTGGAGACGAGTCAATCCAAATGTTTACTGGATAAAGCCAAGTCCGAGTCCAGATTGGATCATGATGCAGATGGGCGATTACCCGGGGAACGATTCGATGCGGATAGACAATGTGAGCTCCATACATTATATATCCATTCCTTTCACAATTTCACAGATGCTTTGAATCCCAATATGTCCAGTGTAATTTCCTCATGATGATGATGATGATGATAATTTCTGACTGAAGGTGTACTGAAATATGGTCGAGGGAGTTACCATGCGATCCAACAACCAGTTGAGGATGTTTGCAGGGATTTACATTGTCGACGTGAGCATTACACTTGGACTTCTCATCCAGCCCTTGAAGGGACTTTCTGTGGACTTGATATGGTTCGTTTTTGGGGATTTGACTATGTGCATTCCTCTCATTTTATTTTTACAACTAAAATGTATAGTACGGTGTGTGGTAATCAAAAAATGGAAAAATGAAATGTGTTTATAGTGGTGTCGTGCGGGGAAGTGTGTTTTGACCAAATCGTCGTCCTCCAATTCTCTCCTCTCCACGTTTGATCAACGGACATCATTGAATAGTGTGGTGGGGAGTGAGACGGCGGCGTACTCTGCACTCAAAGCAATGCCCGGAGGATGGAATCAATGGTCACCTTTTACAGATTGCTCTTCTGCTTGTCTCACAGCCGATGAAGGCGTTTCTCTCGTTGGTGGTTCCACTGGGATTCGATTGGCTGCCAGGCGATGTGATAGCCCAAGGTAGGTCAATTAAAGATTTTTTTTCTTTTTCTTCAGAAACATTCATATTCATACATATTTTTTTTAAAAAAAATCAATATAACAAAGACAATGACAATCTCATACTATGGAAATGTTTAGGCCAGAGAATGGAGGTCGTCAGTGTATTGGACCAGATAGACGCTACAAAACTTGTAATCCATCCAAAGTGAGAAAACTCAAAAGAAATCCTTCAGGAATTTTTTATAGAATGTGATATAATTCAAATGGGGGGGGGGGGAGAAGGAGAAATAAACATGGAGAATTATATTTTCTGATTTTCTGTGGTTTCAGGTGTGTTCTGTAGCGCCGACTCGTCCCACAACGACAGAGTATGCAAATGAAGTTTGTGCTAGAGCTGCCACTGTCGATACAGAATTAACTGGTCGTGGTTATATGACCAACACGAATGATCGTAAGTATACCTACATATTTTGATGCATATACTCTAAGGAACGGATTTTCGTGGAGAAATTGGATTTAATTGAGAAATTTTGTATTGTTTTAATTAATGTCAATTAAAGCTGAACGAGCTTGTTCCGTGTGGTGTGAGACGAGTGAGCCGGGTGGATCACGGAGTCGAGGTTGGAGTTTCCCCGATGGAACGAAATGCTCAGTTATTTCCCATCGAAACTCGGCAATCCATACGTTTTGCGTGGCTGGGAAATGTCAGGTATGTATTTAGAAGGAAAAAAAACGATCAAACACCTTTTTTCTGAGTGTATAAAATATGTATCGTATTTGAAAAAATCAAACGGTAGAAAGTTTGAAAGAAATAATGAATTGGAATTGGAATTATGTATTTGATTCACGCACACAGGAATTCAATTGTGATAAAACTGCCTATTTCAACCTCGCCGATGATGAATGTTCCGTTTTTGGGAAAGACAATGACCCGAATTCGAATTCGAATCCAAAATCCTGGTTTGGGAATAATCGATTGGATGGGAGTAGCAGTTTTGTGAGTGTGAGCAGTAGCAGCAGTAGTAGTAGCAGTAGCAATAGCAATAATGCAAATGGTCTCTCAGGGAATTACCGAACTGGGAAGTCTGGTTGGACAAACTGGGAAATACAAAGTGAATGTAAATTAGCTTGTCTAGCTCCAGCCAAAGGATTAGAGCTGGTTAAACGGGAGTGTCATGCAGGAGAGAATCAGTGCTCTGGACTCGCTTTGTCCGTTCGACTATGCAAACCCACCACAACCACTGTAATTAAATCATATTCAACGTACATATATATTATCTTACCTATATCTACAGTTAATTCTGATTCCTTCCGCCTCATAATCATAATCATAATAAATCATTGCCAACAAAAAAATTCCAGACTCTCACTTGCACTCGACTTCAAACACCCTTTGAATACGCTACAAAAGTATGTAGCAAATATGCGGAGAAAATCACGGGGCTTTCCGGAATCGGCATGCAATTGTCCTCTACAGCAGGTATATAGAAAAACCAATTCAATAATTGAATTTCCTCCCACATCATTTCAATCGTAATTATATATACGATAGTAAAATATATTTCTATTGCGAAAAATCTGATTGGTTGCACACAGATGATAAAGATCGTCCTTGTCGGATCGGATGTCAGGATGAGAGCGTTGCCTACAGATTTTACATGGTTAACGGAGAAGAAGGCTGGTTTCCAGCAGGTATATTTAACAATAATGTGGAATTTTGAATGTCTCTCATCCCAATAATTATTATTCTCATTAAATTGGGATTTTATTCATGAATGTGGGCTGTATTGGAAAATTATAGGGACTGATTGTGCACGTGGGGATCCAACCAAGAAATCTTATTGCATGGGTGGGAAATGTATTGTAAGTTGAAATGAATCCGAATTAATACATTATTAATTAGTATTTATTAGTTTTACTATTAATTTTACTTACATCTTTCGTATATAATAATAATTTTTTGTGATTAAACCTGTGATTGTCTCTTTATAGGATTTTGGCTCGGATGACACGCCGACTTATCGGATCACAGAAAAATTGCGAGGGACTTTGGAAACGTTATTTCAACAGCAACAAAGGAACAAAAGACAAATTGTGTATGACATCATGGATCCAGTCTCCACATCATCTGCCCTCGATCAATCCAGTCTCCAGGATTTAGTCAATAAATTCCCACACAGAAAAAATCCTGGTAAGTTTTATCATCAATTCATCAAATGAACCATTTTTTTTAATTGAATTTAATTGAATTGAGTAAGTGAAGTAAAAAAAATGTTGAAGAAATTTTTAATTCCAATGGAATTTTGTTTGTACACAACGATTTTACAGGGGAAAGTTCATCGTTCTTTGGTCACGTTGGGAATAATCAGAGTCCAGATAGGAACTACAATAAGATTACTCGAAGTTCATTGGATTTCCACAGACCCGTGACCGTCCCCAATGAGAATATCAATTCCCAAAATAATAAAGAGCGTACAAAGACTTTGAGTTTGAGTGAGAACAGTAGACGACAGAATGAACACCTAAATCATAATCAAAGGGAATTTCAAGGGGAAAGCAATAAATTTGGGTTCTATTCCGGAGTGACGAGCCGGGATCGAGATTATAATAGTCGAGGTCGAGGTCGAAGTTTTGGTTTAGATTTAGATGTAGCAGCTGGGGATAATTTAGATAGTGTAGGGAATCCCTCATCTCAATCTCAGTATCGATCTCCTTCGCCTCCTCCCACGCGATTAGCCGTGAATAGTTGGGCAACCAATGAAGAATTGTCCAGCCCTGAGAATAATAGAGATGGTAAAAGCTGGACGACCACCACATCTGAACAACTCATCGAAGGGACTTTTTACGAATGGAGGAAAATTGTCAGTGACTGCTCCGTTTCTTGTGGGAAAGGTAAAGAGTAATGGTTTAAAATTCCAGACAATACGATGATTTACTAATTTGAAATTTGATTAAATTACATACATATAATAATTCTCGTATGTATTTTTCTGTATGTATATATAGGCATTCAGGAGTTGATTGTGCAGTGTGTGTCTGGAGGTGCCGTGGTATCGGATAAATATTGTAGTCGACTGAGTCGTCCGAAGGAAAATAGCGGGTATTCAGAATGTTATCGGGGGAAATGTGACACGTCCAAACGACGAGCTGGCTATAATAATTCGATTTGGAATTGGGTGCAGAGTTTATTACCCAAACGAACTAACTAAATAACTATAATTAACTAATAATAAAAACGTTATATATATCGTAATTAGTACCTGTATCCACTATGTAAGTATTATAATATTATTATGATTACAAAAAACATCATCATATATTTAACATTTCTAGTAAGTATATCAGTTTTTTCTTGTGCAACATGAATTAACTGTAACAAAACAATTGAAAAAATCATCATGTTTTCCAATGTCCGAAAATGACACGAGAGGAAAATAAATAAAAACAAAACTTTGGTATGAAAATGAAAAATGTTGAGTGACTGTGTTCTGTTCTGCTGTTCATTCTGTAAATACCTACATTTATACTGATACGTTTTAATTATGACAATGTCAATTTCACCTTCGCTCATCATTTTCATTTTCATTTGACTCATGACACAAAAAGATCTGACTCGAACAACAGATGGAAAAAAAGGAAAATAATTGTGCACAGCTGGCTCATATTCACTTATCATTTAAATGCATAGCTAAGTATTTATAGTTGCAGAGGAAAACAATTCAAAGCAAATGATTATAAATTCAGAATTGAAAGTAGGAGCATTTTCGTAAGAAGACAAACAGGGAAATAACAGTCAAAGTAAGTCTGCTCAAAAACACATTGCGTATAGATGTGGATAATAAGAATAGAAATCTATTGATGAGTAATCAATAATTTGCGTCTTCAGTCCGTCCAGTTACACGCGATGTATGCATTTTTAATATTTTTATGCACTGTGGAAATATTTGTAAGTCGAAAATCAATCGAAACCCGAGTACAACTTTCTTTTTATTGTGTATTGAAAAAATGTGACTTTCATTAACAATTCTATTGAAAATTGCGACGCAATTATTGCGTAAATATTCTATACACGGCAAGTGATTCAGACACAGTCTCATATAATAATGTAATACGATAGTAACAGGTGAACTGCACCTCGCACTGCCTCACGCGCTGTACCATACGAATATTAAAATTAGTGTATCAGTACAAACATTGAATTTTTTATCTCGTCATTTCTTGGAAATGTGTATATAAAAATAAAGGCTCTAACTGAGCTTCCGTATTATTTTGACCCAATTGATTGGATATATAGAGAAACTTTCACATTTTTCATGAATTGAGATCCGCAACGACATTTCCCTTGTCACTTCTCATGTAATACAAAACAGTAAAAAAAAACTCGGGGTTAAATCGTTAGTAATTATTTGGACAGAAATGGGAATGTGAGCTATATATATAGAAGAATGAAGAAACTTGTAAAATTATTCTACTCGGTGCATTTCCTTGTAGTGATTGTTGTTGGATTGGTGTTAAAATGTAAAAGTGTTGAGTGTGATGAGAACGAGGTTTTGCTGTTAGGGAAATGAGATGGAAGTGTGTGAAGTGATTGAGAATTCGACCTTTTATGCAGATTACAAATGGTAATTGCCAATTACTAATTGGACACAACTTTTGAACACCACTGGACATGTATCACTTCTCAAGAAAGATTCAAATGAAGTTTTCCGCATAATTGTGGCTTGTATAGCAAATTATCCCGTTGAACTGTTTTATGACCCGAATCCGAATAATGAGGTAAATAAAGTGAAAAGTACCTACATCATTTAAAGAAATAGAAGCCTATTTCCATTGAATTCACTGGAATTTAATTGGGGTTCAAAGTTTTTACTTAAAAAACTATATGTCGATGTGGATAAGAAAACCCGCCGGAGACTGGGATCTAGAAGCCGAGATATTGAGCAACTCGCAATTTTTTAAAAATTTCTAAATTGTTGTATAAAATAGCCCATGTCTTTCTGCACATTAATATGCAAAAAAGTGAAAACCAGTCTACGGAGGGTATTCTTATCCACAACCTCATATTATATTTTAGGAGACGGCTGGAAAAAATATTGGATTTCGTAATAAAGTTTTCTACACGGATTGTTATAATCATTCCACATATGAATTCTACACGAGAGACACGATATCGTTCAAATCTGTAGTGGACACTCAAAACTTTACTTGTCAGTCCATTGAGAATCCGTGTTTGGATCGTACAACGGAATTTTCATTCTTAAATGATTCCATGTCGATGAGCATTTCTATATTGGAAGCCAGCTCCGGTAAAATATCGTTGGTTCAATTCATTTGATTTAACTTATAGCTTGCTAATGGATTTAACAAAGTATTAATAATAATTATTATTATTGTTATTGGAGGACCGAGAAAAAATAAAGTGTCGATTGAACCTCCTCCAAGGAAGCGATATTCTATTATGAAGATAAAGCATTGGGAGAGGGAAATCCAACTTACCATTTCCGCTGTGGATTTGCTGATGGCAGTCCAGGAATCGTCAAACGATTTGAGTGTCCACATCAACTTCATTGCAAAGCAATTCAGAGGAACCGACCGGAAGTACGTTTTGACATGTACAAATTATTTAAAATTTGAAAATTTTCAGTGACGATTCATTGCATATTAATGCATATTCTCTATCCACAGAAACTTGTCGCATTTTGTAAATTCTTCAAGCATGTGAGAACCTTGCAAAATGGTGAGGGAAAGGAATTCGAAATTGAAAATATTACGTTTGGCAACAGCGCATTGCTTTTTCTGTGTAAATACAGACTCAAATATTTCATCTGAATTAAATGAGAAACAACTTTAATTTTCTATTTAACTATAGTTGTATTTTACAATTGATATTACGTTTTAAAAGTTCATTTTATATGTAATATTTTGTTAATTTTTAGTCGTTTGTTCACCAGTTTTATAGAGAGTCTGAGTCGTCGAAGAAAATTACATTGTTCAAATGTGTTTGAATTTCACACACAAAATATCTTTGAAAATTTAGTATTCTCTGGTGAGTCTGGTGACCAGAGTCTGGTCACTGTGACTTTGGGATTTTAAAGAATATTAAATAAATCATCACCTTCATTCGTCGTCATTATGGATTCAGGTAATTTGATAGTAATTTGAGTTTCAATGAAATTCTATAGTTGGTGTATCATCTGTCAACAATCATTTAAAAAGTTTTTATTATAATGTTGATATTCATTTTATGTGTATTCCAGGCAGCTTTACAAGACCGGGTGTAGTTGATCCGGAAAAATTCTTCCAAAAATATGAAGCAATGAAAGAGGATTATGATTCCCTTCGGAAACGTTACGCTGATTTAATTGCATCACATTCTGTAAGATCGATTATTTATTCATTTTCATTTGCTTGAATATGTATTTAAGTACAACCGTTTAAGGAAAAGCTTACAATATGAAATCCAATATTTATCTATTCCAGGGCACAGTCAATAAATTGGAATTATCACAGGTATGTATATATGCACACTGTGTGCAGCAAACATATAATTACTAAAAAATCTCATGTATCTGTACATATGAAACCATGTCATTTCAAATTCTATATTGTATTGTATATATGCATATTACTTTTCAGGAGGAAGTGAGTAGAGTTAATAAACGTCTTGATGAAGCTATTCAAGAGACAAACAATGCTATTCGAGAGAGAAATGGACTGAAACAGCAATGTACAGCAGCTATACTCCAATGGGATAGTGCACTTAGAGAGATTAATGAGTACAAAGAAGCGTTGGGAAAAGTAAGCAATTTTTACAAATTCACACATGTTTATTGTTTTCTCAGTCTTTTTGCTTGATTGAAATATGTATCTACAGTTGCTGTATGGTGTATAAATTATAATGTATATTTTATAGGTGCAACAGCAACATGAAGAAGCGATGAAAGAAATCAATCAAGCAATGGCCGTTCGTATCAAATCAAATAAAGATATTAAAAGATTGACAGAGGAACGAGATGCAGCTCTACAGGAATACTCCCTCATTATGAGTGAGAGAGATTCCGTTCATCGAGAATTAGAAAAACTAACGGATGATTTAGCTCAGTCAAAAAAACAACTCAAGGGCTTGGAAACCCAGAATAAGGAATTGGCAGATAAATTCACAGGTAATGTGTAGTTTTTATCTTTAATCATGTAAATGTGTGACCACTATGCGTAATGTATGCATTGTAAATTACAAGTTGTTTGGTCTTTATTTAATTTGATTATTATCATGCAATCTATATAAATGGATTAACGACTATGAAATTTTACAAAATTTCCGGTAAGCTTTACTAGAAAAAACTTCCCCTTCAAAAATAAAAACAATACCCAATTTTGGCACCTATAAGTGACTTACATTAATTACATTATATATGCACACTTTGTCCGAATATAACGTATATTATACATTGAGTATAAACTTTGGAAATATCGTTAGGATATACGTACACGTGTACTTGGAGTGCCTTGAAAAATTCCATCATGTTTATTTTATATTTCCAAAAAAAAACAGAATCAGCTCAAGAAGCGGAAGTTTCTAAGCGGAGACGAGACTGGGCTTTTAGTGAACGTGACAAGATTGTGAGAGAACGAGAGAGCTTAAGAACTCTGTGTGATCGGCTTAGAAGGGAGAGGGATCGGGCAGTTTCGGATTTAGCTGAAGCCCTTAGCGAGTCGGAAGACATCAAGAAACAAAAGAATTTGGCTTCCAAACAATTGAAAGAACTGAGAGAAAGAATCGAAATCGAGAAGGAAAATCGTTCAATGAGATTTCAGTATTTATCCAATTCTTCCAGTTTTTCCGAGTCACGAGATTCGGCTATTGACTCGGATATGCCTAATTCAGGTCATTACAGTATTAAAGTGAGTGAAAAATATTATTATTAAACAAATAAAAGAGATATATTCATTCTGTACAACAACACAACAACAATAATTATTATTATTACTATTAGGAATGTCGGCAGAGATAATATTTTTAATATTTCTTTTCGTTATTACAACAGTTACCCAATGTTCGAGGAGCAGATCATGGTTTAGTTCTCGAACCTGGAGTGTACATATCTCGGATTGTTCCTGGATCACCTGCTGCCAAAGAATCAAACCTGTCTATCGGAGATCGAGTTTTATTTGTAAGCTTTATAGCGAAGGAATTCGTCGTTTTAGTACAAAATATGATGCTATACAGATACAGATCTATGTAGTGTTTTCATTTATATAATGAAAAAATGCCTTTTTATGTTTGATAGATAAATGACACACCAATAGAAAATGTGCAAGATGCCATTCTAGCTTTATCCGAAGACATTGATCCAATCCTACTAACCTTATCCCGAAGTGCGGGTCAACTCTCGAGTCCCATGAATACTGTGAATAATCAGAAACTCAATGTGAACAGCTTGGGTAAGAGTGGTGTGGGTGGAGGGAATAAAAGTTCTGGTCAAAATCAAACGAGCAGAACTCATGCATCCACGTCTTCACTCAAATCTGACAAGTCGGACAATGTAAATGTAGTCAGTCAGTCCAGCTCACGTCGTCACGGGAAAACAGGCTCTGGTTTTCGGGATATTTTCCGTGTCAAATTACCTCGCAAGAAATTGTCATCACCAGAAGGTAATAACCATACTTTAAATCGTGTATGGAAAATCTGCCCTGGACAAAAAATCTGCTCATACTGGGAGCTACAGAGTTAAATGTACAAACCAAAATTGAATTTGCTCTGTACAAACCAAAATTGAATTTGCTCTGTACAAACCAAAATTGAATTTGCTCTGTACAAACCAAAATTTTCTGCTCATACTGAAAGTATGATAGTATGAAAGATTTTCCATACACGCTTTAAATATTTGATTGTAATCTCTTATCTTAGACTGTACTACAAATTTGTATTTATTATTTATTAATTGCATGGAAGAATTACATGATAATAACAATTGAGGTTGGTATGTAATCTACTACTACTCGTGATGTGTATCCTCAAAGCATGTACACATTTTCTGCATTCAATTATTTATATAGTTTCTGTGGACATTCAAGGAGGTCAACCTCATTTCGGAAGATCACCAGAGGAAGCAATTTTGGCAACTTTGGACTCTGCTATTGATTCCGGAGCTGGAGTTGGTTCAAGTGGAACGAATTATCGTAAAGCTCGAAAGAAGAGAACTAGTTCTCGGGGTGGTGGGGGTAGTGGTGATGGTGGAGCGAATAGTGCCAATAGAAATGGTACTTGGCCTCGAGTCATGGCAAATCGAAATAGTAATTGTTCCTACACTTTACCTCATAATGGAGGGGATATCGGAGTTGTTCTTACAAATTCTCCACACATTGGTCTTCCGGATGGTTCCAGTTCAAAAAATTCAAATGGCAATTCGGGTCTTTCTGGAAATATGCATCATAATCGTGCGGACTCTGTTTCTGGTTTTTATGGTCATGGACAGTACAGTATGCCTCCCAATGCTACGTCAAGTAATACAGTATGTATACGAAGAAAAGAACGAGTTCCAATTCAATCCCTCATTTGGGATACTTTATCTCCGAATCCAGCAAAAAGTGTTGGAGCCATTGCATCATCGTCTTTGGGTGGGAAAACTTTAGCAAATTGTAACTCTAATGGGAGATTTAGTGATGGGATGGGAGCTGGCATTGGGATTGGAACTATTGCTACTTCTATTGTTCAACCGCCTCATCATCGCTATTCTTTTGGGGTATTCGATCCAAGTCCAAGTTCTCAGGGGAAAGTGGGGAAAGGGTAAGTATAAATACGTGCATAGGTATATACTCTGCATATTTATGTGCCTTTATTAATTATAAACTATAATTCAATTAGGGTTCCTGAGCGAAACAGTGTCGTTCCAACATTGACCATGTCTGACGGCTCTAGTATTGATTTTTCAGTCAAATCAGGAAATATGGAAATCCTCGAGTACTATGTCAAAAGAATGGTCAAGAATCAAAATAATAGTAGTGAGAGTGATCATTTGGACAAAGTTGTCACGCCGCCGTCTCTCGTCCTCCCAAGCAGTGGAAGTAGCTCAAATGGTAAATCCCCAGCTTAAGTATATATTTGTTCTCTCTTATCTTTATTATTATTATTGTTATTATACTACTGATGGTTGTCAGTGCGCGTTTGTTTTTGCATAAATATCGACTATTTATATTACGCGATACTTGTAAAGATCTATTTACAATTTACATTCTACACACATTTCAATTAAATTACTATTGGAAATTTGAAACACGTTTTTATCGCACCTTATCGCACCTTATCGCACCTTATCGCACCAAAGATAAAACTGTAAGTAATGTGGAGCAGAGTTATTTTTGTTTACTTCAATAAATCCCGGACGCAGAGATAAATTTTAATGCACTGATAGATAATCAATCACAAATCACAACTTAACTTATCAACTCATTTTCAATGTGAATCAACGACATTGCAAAGCTCCATTTGTGAACTGTTTTTAAATCTTTACCAAGTTAGAGTTCCTAAAAACTTTTTTTAAATAAATAAAATAAATGTAGACTTAAATTTTATTATTTACAAAGATATTTGCTATTTAAAACAATTCCATATATTGCTCTTGTGAAAAGTCAGTTTTACAGAATAATGAATCGTTTTAATTGGCAGTTTTGGGTCATTCAAATGCGTCTCCTCTCCCAATATCCGTGGGTGGAGTGACATTAGACCGTTTTTCGAATCGATTCGGAACCATTGGGAATCCTCGCTATTCACTTCATCATCACGACAACATGGCTGGAACGATCGGAATGCCAAATCATGGTCAAGTTCAAATGTCGTCATCCACTGGAGGAAGTGCTACTATGCCCGTGTCCATGCCCAAGACAAACAACAGTTTTGCTTTCGAACCGAGTTTCCATCATAACCACTCACATGGAGAAGCTTCATCATCTTCCGCTTCAATGTCTATGGGTGGGATTGGTGGAAGTAATAAAATTAATTTGTTTCGCAACTCCGATGATGTACTTTTGCATCCAAGCTATCCATTGTTGGAATTATCTGGTACTTTTCCGAGGAAAAGAGAAGCTCAACGGATTCGTATCCCCTCAAATCAGAGTGTAACGAGTAGAAGCTCAGCCGAGAAATTTGATTTGAGAAATAGTCCAATGCCTACCTATCATATTGAGGTGAGGATTCTTGTTTTACTACTAAATAAGCAGTTTAAAATGACCATATGAATGTGTAACAAATAGTACAAAAACTTTTCACCCCTTTATAGTTTAATAATAATAAAAATAAAAATGTCATAATTACAATTTCAAGTCTGGCAATCCAAGAAGGATACGGGTAAACTTCATAATTAAGAATTTAAAAGAAGCTTTAACGAGTGCTAAAAAATTTCAAACTAAATCTAAATCTAGTAGTTTTTATCTCTCGAAGAATTGCCACTGAAGGATTCTTTTCGTTTTTATTTTTAAAAAAATTAGGTATTAGATCCAGGTAATCCTGGACATTCCGGACCATCGGATTTTAATACATGGCCTAGAAAACCCGCATCTGGAGAGCTGAGGAATGTCAGAATAGACAAATATGACAAATCGACTGAGCCCCTTGGAATCCAGATTTCTTGCAAGGCCAACGGGGGTGGGATTTTTGTGTCTTCTGTATCAGAGCATTCTTTGGCTTCACAAGTTGGACTACAGGTAAAAAATACGCTACTAAAAAACTGTTTTGTTGCAAATGCAAGCCTTCAGTTCTTCAATCTATAGCGGATTCGCCATACGGCGATAGGTCTCAATGGCGTTAAATTGAACACAATTTTCAAATTAATTGACTCGTTTTTTGTTTACTTTTACATTATCTATAAAAAACAGATTGGGGATCAATTACTAGAAGTTTGTGGTATAAATATGCGCTCAGCAACTTACGACCTGGCAGCAAATGTCCTTCGTCAATGTGGTGACTCAATTACGATGCTCGTTCAGTACTCACCTGATAAATATCGAGAGGAAGTTTGTACGTTGAATAACATGTCTAAGATTCTTTTTCACATGAAATTTCAATTCCTACACATTTTTTCTCAAATAACAATAACATCATTATTAAATGACACATTGATTTGCAGATGATGAAGATGGTTCTAGTTCCGGTCATGATTCTGACCGACATTCCCATTCAGATGGTGAGACTTCCTCAGAACATGATGAAGAGGAAGAAAATAATTCCTCCATGTCTGATAATGATAATGAGTCAGATTCTTCCGCACACTCTGGTTCCCCCACTCCATGCAATTCTCCCCAGTCAACTTTAGTGAGAAACTCGAAAAAGAATTCATCGGTTCATAATTCAAATCCAAATAAAATACCTAATCCAAGTAATGGAGGAGGATCTATTGGTCCCATGAACTCCAAACAAAGTCAAACAGCTCAAATCATCAATAAGATGGGTAATATGACCATAAGTGGTACAGCAAGCTTGAAAAAGAATCAAAAAAATCCTGGAGCCGGATTTCAAAGTCAAAGTCGTTCCGATCAAGCACAACAACAACTGCAACAACAACAACAGCAGCAGCAGCAACAGCAACAGCAGCAACAACAACAACAACAGCAACAACAACAGCATCATCAGCAACAAATTCAACAACAAATTCAGCAGCAACAACAACAACAACAACAACAACAGCAGCAACAACAACAACAGAAGCAACAAATTCAACAACAACAACAACAGCAAATGCAGCAGCAACAAAATCAACAAGTTTTTACAGTGTCCGTTGGGGATAAAAATAAAAGCAGTTTAGATGCTGGATCATCTTTAAGATCATCCGTACGCGAAAGAGAAGGAAGTTCTACTGGCATGGATAAGCCACGATTTTTAACTCTACAGCTCATGAAAAATTCCTCAAATTTGGGGATTTGCTTGGTGGTTAGTATATATATATTCACTACATACGACTATTTAAGTTATGCCCATAATCCTAAACATTTCAATTTCAATAATAATAACGTTTTCTTATTCGTAAACTTTTCACAAAACCAATTAGGGAGGCAACGTCGTTGGGATTTTTGTACACAGTGTTCAACCAGAATCTATTGCAGATCGGGTCGGGTTGAGGTAGAAAAACATTTCCTTGTATACCTATTTGGTTGTGTGCAGCTTATACATATTCAAAATGAAATATTTTTAACATGGATTATTCTCTTAGAACTGGCGATCAAATCCTGGAATACAATGGAACAGATCTGAGACAAGCGACAGCTGAAGAGGCAGCTTTTGAACTTGCCAAACCCCTGGATAAAGTTGGAGTTCTTGTGCAATATAATATACAGAGTTAGTCTTATGAATATTTTAATCGTTGTACTGGTCATAATGCAGGGTTTTGTCTTCATTTCTAATCTTTGGCTGTCATTTGATTTCAGGATACAATGAAATCAAAGATCAGCCCGGTGATGGTTTTTACATTCGTTCTCTCTTTGACTCTCCGGCTTTGTCAAATGATCATGGACACCAAGGAGGAAATTCTGACCCGCAGCAATTGAGCTTTCATAAGGATGAAATTTTATATGTGGATAATACAATGTTTAACGGGAAACCAGGACGTTGGCGAGCGTGGCGTGTGGATGCAGAGGGTCACCGCAGAATATTTGGTGTGATACCTTCGAAGTACAAGTACGTAATCCACTATCTTGTCTTAGTTTTTTTTAAATAAATACAATGAGGAAGCTATATAACTTATGTTAATGTGTATATCTTTTAAACAATGCAGAGTTGAAGAAGATCTTATGTTTAAGAGGAGTTTGGGCGATATAGACAGTGACAGGAGGACATCAACGGTGACACGTCGTAGTTTTTTCCGTAGAAAATCTCATCATCGAAGTTCGTCTCGGGAGCTCGCTTCATTCTCTGACTTTTCTATAAACTCTTATGGAGATCTATCTCAACACGGCGGACTTCAATTGAAAGATGACTCCAGCTTTCTTGCCCTCAATTCCTATCAACGTGTGGAGCGACTTGAATGTAATTTATAAATTACACATGCTTATAAAACTCAACTCATGTAGTCTCTAGTAATAATTGTACACCATGAAAGGATATTATAAAATATAAAATAATGGAGCTCAGTTGCATTATGAGTAAAATTACTGTAATTTTAAAATTGCGTTTATACTATTCGATTTTTCCAAGGTCTGAAAACAGTTCGTGTAGGAAAAATAGGTTGGGTTTCGATTGCGTTCAATATCTATTTAATTATTTGTGATATTCTTACATATATCAGTATCTCATTTTAGTACAGCAATAATGGTAGAAATGGTACTTTATTCTATATAGATATGTAAGTAGAAATACTAAAGTCCCGTTTATTCATTTCCCATAATGATGTATAGATATGCTCTTCATGAGACCCGTTTTGATATTGGGAGCTTTATCGGATTTGATTGCCGAGCGTCTTGTTCAAGATTTTCCCTATCAATTTGGACGAGTTGCTCTAGAAGTTATGCATTGCTCTGGACCCATGTTGGAAAAAGGTCTGGCGGAAAACATTTTTGTGGACTACAAAAGGAAAGGTTCACATTACGAATGTGTTACGATGGCTGCTATCAAAGACATCAGTTCAAAGGTGCTCAATTTATTCCTATTTTGTAACTACATACCTGTGATTGTCATCCAATGCAAATTCCTGATAATTTATTAGTATTATTGTTATGATTCCTTATAGAAATTATACTGTATTCTGGATGTGAGTACGGCTGGAGTGGAACGGCTTCAGCGAGCACAAATGTATCCCATTGTTCTCCTTGTCAAGTTCAAAAATCCGAAACAGATTCGGGAAATCAAAGATTTGCGATGTGATAAAATCACAGCTAAAGCTGCCAAAGAACTCTATGACCACTCGTTTAAAGTCGAGAATGAGTACAAGCACCTTATCACAGGTCAGTCTACATTTACATACTGTTTGTTTCGATTCCAAATAGTGTAGTCTACATGGTGTATAGAAATGAATTCAAATTTATTTCGTTTTATTTTACAGCTTGCGTTCCAGGAGGCACTAATATTTCTTATTTAGCGACACAAGTCAAGACAACTGTGGAAAAGGAACAGTCGAAGACTCTTTGGGTTCCACGTTTGGGTTGAATAGAACGTCAATGTTAATCATAGACATCACAATTATGGGGTGATTATTGCTAATTCGTTACTTTTGGCTAATTTTGACATTAGTAATAATAATAATTATTATTGCTTGAAATCGTATTAATCATATTACATTAAGGCTTGATGTAAGTCCCACGTATGATGTGGTGTACGCTTTAGTAAGGGACATTTGATGAATTTTATTAGTTGAAATTTTCAGAACTTTCTCTACTGCTTGTTATACATCATACATACACTATTACATACTATTATTGTTACATTAAAAAGCTACTGGTTGTGCTCCAAATAATAATAATAATATTACGTATAGGCTTTGAAAAATGTGTACACGAAGGTAAAACTTCCTTATCGATATGGTCATACAACTATGTAAATTAATGGTGATGAACTGAAATATGATATGTACCTTACGTAATGCATACGTACACTACACACGCATGAAACATCACACAGAGCAAAGGAATCCAGTGTGAAAATACTTTTAAATGTCCTTTATATTTATTGTTTTTCAGTTCTTTTTTTTTATTCTTTGATATGGATTTTGATTTCGATGTATTAAAACTTATCCCGTTGAATTTGTAATCATGTACACTTTAAAATTACACTTAAATTTCAAAGTTGGGAAATCTAATAATACTTAGTTAATATTAAATTGCAGTATTAAAAAATATAGTTTGACGTCATTCAAGGGGATTTTCTTAGTGGTCGCCATGCACAGGAGCTCGGATATGGGAAAGTGACAGGTGTCAAGAAAGTTATCAAACAGCAATCAAACGTACATACCTACGTAAAATGTAAACGAAGTTTTCAGCACTGAATGTTTCAGTGAGGATACAAACCCAAGTGCATATTGAAAAGTAATTGTAGTACACTGTGTATACTGTAAAGTAACTTAAAACAATAATCAATAATACTTATACACTATATTGCCAAATGGTGAAACGAAACTGACAATTGACAATTCAAATACAAAGCAAACATAAACAATTCACAATAAAACAAGCCAAAAACAACTCGTAGGATTAAAATATTATAAAAATAACTCATATTATTTTAGTTATTTTATTAGAAGTAATTATGCGAATAGAATTGATATCAATTCTTTATTCAATACGTTTAATTTTTATGGACGAAAACAACTTGAAGACGAGACTCTATACAAAAAAAACTAGTTAAGTAGGTATGTATAAAAATGAAATCCAAGCGCAAGTAGTTAATAGTGAAAGTCAATTAATAATTACGTAAATATGTGTAATAATTACTAATACATATTATCATAAGCATAACTTATAAGTTATAACCATGAAATGTACATTTTTCCTGTAATTTCCTACTGTATAATGACGATAAAAAAGATAAAATATTACGATTGACACCTCTTGTGGTCAGAATTCAGAACGTCGAGAATAAGTTTTAAATGCTCAACATTTAAATAAACTTAATAGTTGAAATACCTTGATTGCTATAAAAAAAAATTGTCGTTAAATCGTGTCTATTATTTCACTTTGCCCCTTGTCACTACTTTTTCAGTTTCATTTCTTTTTCTTACTTGGAATTTTTTGCTACAAAGAATTTTGCTAATTGTCCAACAACTTGACCAAAATTCTTGCATACTGATGAACGCTTATGAATCCAACTGGGCAATAGTAATTGTTGATTGGGTCTGGCAAATCGTTGGTCAATTAAAAGAATAGCAGCATAGTCATTAGCATGACGAATTGC
>JAIUND010001741.1:0-30799 GCA_034699125.1 Gisinianus flammeolus | reverse complement strand
ATTAAAAATTTTGCATTCCCTTGATGGAAATTAAATATAAAACCAACCACTAAGGTCAGGTCACAAAATATCACGTGGCACTTGTGACCATTGAAATGTATAACATTATACAATAAACAGAGTTTCCCTACACAGAAATAATACGCATTGCAATAAATATAAACAATTTGCATAAAATTTGACCTTTTGACCTTTAGCAATTACCCAAGGTCAAAAATTAACACTTAAACATTTTTTTAAATAAAAATTTTTGTAACAAAAAATTCAATTTTTTTGCTTTTAAATGCAATTAAAATTATAGTTTTAATTGCTTTAACATTTCTATAATCTTCTCCATTGTCAAAACCTCAATATTTGACAATATTTTCAATTTTTAATCAAATCATTCCAAAACAGGGTCAAATGCGGTGCACTATAATATAATTATATTCACGATAATATAATTATATTATAATTGAAAATTTTTCCAAAAAATTATTAGAAAATTATTAATCTCATGTTCGCACGAGAGGAAATTAAAGTTAAAATAAAATTGCCGGTTTGTGAAACCGAGAGTTACGGGCAAAGGACATGGCACACTTTGTTGGCGAAAGTGCCCCCGGGTGGATTTTGAGAAAATTTGGTGGCGATGATCTCTGGGGGTCATGGAATAAGCCTGTAAAATATTAAGAAAATCGTTGTACTCGTTTGACATCCAGAGGTCAAAACGTAAACCATAGGGGCCATTTGAGATTGTGAGCAAAAATGGACCAAAAAATAGCCAAAAAATCAGAAAAAAATCTTGACCAACTTTCCGAAGAGACATTGCCAAAATCTTTAAACGTTTGACCTTCAATTGTCACGAAAGTGACCCAAAGGTCAAATATCAAATTTATCTCAATTGTTCCGCAAAATAGCCAAACATACTCAGAATTACATGCTGATCAACGTTTGTTAAGCGACTTGACCACATTTGTCACTCCTTTGACCTCTTGATACCCCAAAAAGTCCAAAAATATATGCCAGTTTTATTTATATTGAATTTTGTTATCATGAAATTCTACTATAAGAAATTTCACGAATTCTTCTTCATATAAATTTCCATATACAAAAAGCAACAAGAGTTTATTCATCTTTCTCGTTGACAGACAGGGATATATGACGACGTTTGGATTTTAAATACAAAAGCACTGTAATATA
Source organism: Gisinianus flammeolus (assembly GCA_034699125.1). NCBI lineage: Eukaryota > Metazoa > Arthropoda > Collembola > Symphypleona > Katiannidae > Gisinianus > Gisinianus flammeolus. The sequence continues at coordinate 29,620 of JAIUND010001741.1, read as the reverse complement.
TTATACATTATATATAATATATATTATACGTTTGCTGAATTTTCAGGAGGATTTAAAATATATTTAATGAGCATGAGAGGGATGTGCAGACATGTATACTTACGCGAGTTTGAAATCCCAAATCCCAATTTCTGTGCATGCTGGAAACAATGCGCAATTGTTTGCATCACACACATTGGAAGAAAGAAAAAGAATGAAAAAAAGTGAACTCTCTTGAACTTTCACCCCCTATATACATTTATATATACAGAAAAAGCCTCAGCAGAGTTGAAGTGAGTTCAAAACACCTCCAGTTTTAATTCTTTTACTTAACTTATTTAATTATTAACATATATAAATATATATTAGATATCTCATGGCAGTTCCATTTCATATACTTTTGCACAAAAGCTATTATAACAATATATATATTTTATGGAAATAAGAAATAACTGTGCGGCAATATATAGTAAACAGAATTTCTTTGTCAAGTGGACCACATTTTATTTTGCAAGTAAATCAGATAAATTGGAATATATTTTATTGTATGCTATATTTTGTATTCCAAGTATATATGAAGGAGAATTCGTGAAGTTTCATGATAACAAAATTACATTTAAATAAAACTGGTATAAGATCAACTCATTAGTAACCACTTTATGAAAGTTTTTTCGTTTTCGGTAAACTAGGTTCTTCGTAAATTGATTTTGAAAAGGTTACATTTTCAATACAAAATACGAAGGCACCCTATCTCGTCTCGCGCCACACCGCGTTGAATTATTGCCCGTGACTATGAGCTGCACAAACCGCTATTCCATTTTAACTTTCATTTCCTTTCGTGCTAACACGATATTAATAATTTTGGACAAAAATTTTTGGTTACTTTTTGAAAAAAAAAAATCAATTATATAATGCACCGGATTTGACCCTGTTTTGGAATTATTTCATTAAAACTTGGAAGCATTTTCAATTCGTGGGGTTTTGACACTGGGAAATTTTTTAGAAATGTTAAGAAAATTGAAACTTTAATTTTATTTCAGTTAAATGCAAAAATTTTGAATTTTTTTTTATCAAAAATTTTAATTTTAACTTTTTTTATTGAGTTAATTTTTGACCTCGGGTAATTGCTCGGGTAAGGTCAAAAGGTCAAATTTGCAAATTGTTTTAATCTATTGCAATTTATATTATTTACATGGATGTAAACTCGGTTTAGTGTGCGGAATGATATAAATTCTGAAGGTCACAAGTGTCACGTGATATTTTGTGACCTGACCTTAGTGGTTGGTTTTATATTTAATTTCCATCAAGGGAATGCAAAATTTTTAATTTAAGATGTTACATTGTACTTTTTAAATGTGTGGAAATAGAACGGACCAAAATACAGCAATCCAGCGGATTGGAGTTTTAGTAAAATGCTAGCCCGGCATTTCACCACAAAATACTCGGCGGAAGCCAAATAGTCCCCTTTTAAAAAATTAAAAAGTGACCTGGGGCACAACTTTAACGATTTCAAATTACGATTTCTTATTATAAACATTTATGAAGAATCTTATAATTACTAACGCAAGTCGTTAAAGTTGTGCCACAGGTCACTTGCTACAGCGTTATGAGTAATGCAAATACTCGTTTTTTTGCTCATTTTTGACAAGCAATTTCTCAAAAACGAAAAGTCAAAAATTAATTCAACTTTCAGGAATGGTGTTTATGGTGATGTGGGACTGTTGTCAATTTTTTTCAGAACGAAAAACAATCATGAAATTCTGCTGTTTGACTACACGAATTCTTCGTCATATAGATTTATCGAATATAGGTAGATTTTTTTTTGAAGTCTTTTTACACTTTTGAAAGTATTCACGTGATTGAATAAAGTCGAACGATAACATTATATAAATGTGAGTCACATTATGTGACTAAATGATAAATGATGCATGTATAATATATGAAACAGAAAATTAATTTGTATATATATACCCAATGTATAGAAAAGGATGACATAAAAGAGCAGTGAAAATTTTCAATTCATTTCTGTAGACTCTTATATTAGAGGAACGGATTCCTAATTGCCCATTTTGTCCACTTTTTTCTGTATTCCTATAATGTATAATCCCCCATAGATTTCGGTGGAATCTTCGGTATTTTCGATTTTGGTATTGTATTGGTTTAAAAACATGTGTACCACGTCCTTGGTACATACATAATTCTCTGTGTTTAGTGGGAGGTCAAAATGGGTGTGTTATATTTGACCTCATGGCTTTCATTTTGTATTGACAATAACTGAGGGCAAATGCCAAAGCCGCATGAAACTCTTACGGTTTTTTAAAAAGCGTTTTAAGGCGACAGAACGGAGACAGAATTCGCCGTATCGACGGCGGGCTTTTTTCTAGATAGTTACAACATATATATATTCTGCTGAGAAAAGAGAAAATGCAAACGGTCCCCACAATGTACCAAAACATGACGACAGGAAATGATGAACGAACCAGCAGAACAAAGTGGAAAAATTGTCACGGTGATTTGAGGCATTGTGAAATATATATATACTAATAAAAAATGCTAACGGTATAAAGAAAACCAGAGTCATTTCAATTCTTATAGTGTACTTATATGAGAAAATGCAATTATGCAATGCAAAACAAACGTATATATATATATATACGATATGGAAAATGGAGAGGAACGCGAAATTCATTACCTGTGTGTATTATGGATTATAGAGTATACATATATAGATATATGTATGTATATATGCGAGTGTGCATGTGCTGTAATTATTTCTATGTACACGATAAATGTGGTCCTGTGTGTGTGTGTGTGTATATATATATATGCACTGAGACAAAAGAGAAATCGGAGTGGTGTTGGGTCGGGCGGGTTCGGATCGTCGTGGTGATTTCAAGGCAAAACAGAGCAACGCTAAAATAAAGAGCCACAACAAATAAACATCAGCAACACAGCCAAGACGAGCAGCAAGTGTCTTATTTCACTATATAAACAATAACCTTTGCAACTCAAACCTCAAAACAACTCAAACACACACTTTTATTTATTCTTGTTTCTTACTTTGTGTATGGTTTCAACTCTCTCTGTCTTTTATATATACAATATACCTTTCTTTGTATTTATTTGTATATATATTCACTCAATATAGATTTCAAAAGGATATGTTGTGCCGTGTGTTCGCGGGTCGTGCCTGGGCTGCCCTGGATTGCGCTCACGTCTTTAACATCCTCCGGAATGAACCCAGCCCAGGTGACGACGATGACCGGACGACCGTCGTCACCATCCGAGGCTGCTGCCCCATTTTTATGGACGAGGTCACTCTGCATTTTTAAGCATACATAAAAAAAACTATACAAACGCATAATAATACAGATTTATACATTTTAATGCAGATATATAAAATAGCATTATTTCGTATAGTTTTTAGAGAATGGTGTGATAGAAACGCCTTTTATTAATTGGACATTTGGAAATTCCAATGTCAAAATTCAAAATTCAAAAACTTTTCAAATCTTTTACTTTTATATATTTTTCCCGCAGATCCTGCGCCTCGTTTTCGCCCATCTCAACATTGCCGATCTCAAATCCGCGCGGCGCGTCTGTAAAATCTGGCTCCAGTCCGCGAGTGAATTCCTCCTGGCGGGCTCCACCCTCGCCGTCCCCCTACCAACCCCGCACTTGACCCCAACTGTCCCCCCGACCTTGACCCTGTCCAGAATGTCCCTTGTTGAAGACACACTTGACCCAGCCTTAGTGCTCCAGTCCCTCCTCGCCTCTGGCCCCTCCAAAGTCCGCTCTCTCTGCGTCCGAAGCTTCTCTGACGTGCGCATTCTCCGCCGCGCATGTCCCTCAGACTCCACTTCCGCCCCCTCTGGCTCCACCCATTATTTCGCCTCGATCGAGAATCTCCTCCTCACCGACCTCCGAAACTTCTCCCCCGAGGATCTCTCCATCCTCCTCGGTCTCCTCCCCCATGTCACCTCCATCTCCGTTCAGCTCCCACCCATAGATGAACAGGCCAATTCTGCGCCCGCGCACTGGGGTCCGCCCCCTCTTTTCAATTCCTGCCACGTCCCGATCTTTGTCGCCACGGGAACGATCCCTGCCGTCGCGGCCTTTCATTTCCATCTCCCGCCCTCACAAAGAGACGTCCGCCACGCCCTCGAAAATATTGGGAAAATGGCCGGCGGCCGCCCTACCCTCCGATTGCTGTCTTTAGACGTGGAAGAGGCGGAGCGCGCAGGGGCGGGGTCAAATCCCCGGCTAAGAGGCAGCCTGTCCCGCTCGCTTACTGAACTACTGCAGGCTTCATCCTTGACCCTGCGCGCGCTCTATGTCAAGGGCACGCTGGGCTTTCTTGAAGGCTCTGGCGCCCACCCAATGAACGATGCTGGGGAGGAGAATGCAAATAATGCAAATGAATGGGGCGGTCTGGAAATTCCGCCACTACGCGCGCTATCGGAACTCCAGCTCTATTGGAAACTCTGGATCGACCCGGATCAGGTCAGTTTTGACGCGGCTTTTAGGGTTCAGACGCGCATCGCGCGGCCGTTTCCAGGGCGCTTTCGTTTCGGGCAGACGCTTCCAGGGCTGGAGACAGTAAAAATTGCCATGAAGTTTGACTGGGCCGAGCCCGCGCCACCGGCTTTTCATAAACAGTTTGCGCGCCCGTGCGCCGCGCCGAAATTCGTACTCCCGACACTAGCGGATGATTTTGGAATGGACGTGGTGGGCTGTGGCTATGGGGAGGCGGAATCCGTGAGGACGCTCGAGATCCAGCTTAAGGTAATCAATTATATATAGAGAGTAGAGAAAGGCCTAGGGCCTGCTTTAATGCCCGCGCGCGCGGGCGCAGCATATTTCGTCTTTTGCATTTTTTGATGGGTTATATAGGATAACTTGCCGGCGACAGGATTGGGCGGGTTGTTGCGGTCGTTTCCATGGCTACGCGAGCTGGTGGTTACAGGCATTGGGGTTTTGTGCGACGTGGTACCGGACGTGTGGGAGTGGGGCCGAGGGGCGGAGTCTCTGCGCAGGCTCCATCTTCACGTTGAAATGGGCAGCTGGGAAAATCAATTCCCGTGCTTGGATTCCGCGCTCACGGGATTCCCCGCGGATCTCGTTTCAAAACTCCATGCAACTTATGAAGCTGTTCAGGGCACGGTCGGGAGCGGCGCCGGTGCGGCGTATTTCAGTCGGAGTCTGACGGCAGGAAGGGCGGAGGAACGGCGCGGACCTGCATTGCGCGACTTGACACGTAAAATAATACAGAAATATATACAAATATGCAACCATACAGAATTCAGTAAAATTATCGCATTTTTTCATCTGTGTTTCCATGGTGAGAGTGCGCGCGCTTGTTAATTTTGTTGTTTTTTGGTCTTTGGGCGTTTTTTGTATAGAGCTGGACGAGTTTCATTTGCATTTCTACGCGGGGGAGAGCACAGTTTGGCTAGAGCCGACGCTGCTGTGGTCGACAGTTGTAGGCGAATTTGCGTTCAAGCCGTTGGTTGGAAGGGGCGGAACCGGCGGCCCGCGCGTTATTATTCATTCCATTCCGATTCTTAACAGCGAGGGGCGTCGCCGTGAGTTTTCAACTATTACGTTTTTATCTTGTTTAATTTTTCATGTGGTTTCACTGTGGCATTGCCTTGACTATATAAAAATGTGATTGGGAAAAATTAAAAACTTTACAGAATTCCTGAGGGCGTTGGAGCCGGCGCTGTCTTCTGGGAAAATTCAAGTCACGTGCTAATTGCTAATTTAATTAGGGATTTCCATTTCCCTAAAACTAATTGTGGCAACTTATGGAAAATGGAAAACTTAATGGCAATAATGACAGGCTCAATATACATTTCACAACGAACCCATTCCCCGCCAAATTTTTTAAAAATGCTCATCCGATTTGCTCAAAATCCTCACTCTCTGCCGCGGTCAATAAGGACAATTAAGATATACCTACGCCAAAATATATGATGCTTTGCTAATGACTACCTATATGTATAGCCCTATCTAAGTTTAAATAAATATACAAATAACAAATAAAAATTATTAATAATCAGATTTTAGTGTTTCTTTGACAATTTGTCACAGAAGTTTGACAATTTTTTAAGACACCGGCTCGCTCGGTGGTCAGTTTGACCATCGGACTGGTCATTTTTTTCGAGTTGGGACAAGAGTGGGCCCACGTTGTCAATTTACATTATCGTACATACTGGAACCGGAAATGGTCACGTTGACCTGGACCAAAGTGACAACACATTGACCTTGCTACCGATCCCATCATCAAATCTATCTTCAATTGTCATGAAAATTCGGAGTACAAAAGTATACATCGGATCGGTCTGACCATGAATGAAAAATCCGAATATGGACTTACCGGGCATTTAAATGTCCATACATTATAAGGGTGACGAAAACAATGTTAACCGGTATTTCCGGGAATTCTGGACACGGGTAATTGATTGATTTGACTTTATTAACGTGTTAAGTGACAGTTATACAATTACACAAGTAAAAGCATTAAGCCGAACACGGCGATTAAGCCCTAATGACTATAACACTTTTTAAATTTTGTATAAAAAAAAATAACATTTAGCCAATCAAGTTATAATTAGTATCGAAATTAAAGAGCGTGGAGTGAGACTTCATTTCATCAAAAGAATTCCAAGAGGATGAGATTTACACAGTTGTCACGGTTATTCGACCATCCAATATAATTGTTAGCTCCACTTTGTCCATGCAGATCAGGAAGAAATTGTTGCGCGCAAGGCCGTGTAATGTTGAAGAAGCCAACTTAGGGAAAATGGGTTTCAGCTAATCATATTCAGCTTCATTATCTTGCGATGAAAGACCTTGGACCAGATTTTAGGCAATCCGGAGACCAGAATCATGAATTTCAAAAACGTTAAGTCACAAATTTATCCAGAAGTGTCCAATACTCCATCCTGACCATCACCAAAGTTAATTTTGACGATCCCAGGCAAATCATGGTGTTTGATTACCCCTTTATCCACTTTCATGTTTTTGATTCCGAAACTTTTATCATTGAAAATTAATGAAAAAATGAGGAGCTCAAAATTTTAGATGTTGCTCCTTCAAGAATTTTATTGTATAGGTAATTTTTAGTCATGTCCACATTGATGACCGTACCGGTCATCGGTTGTCGGTTTGGTGTCACTTGAATTCTTCATATACATGTTAATCATAATGGGCTGCTGGAATAAGGGGATTGGGTGGTGAGCCAGAAATTATGGCCCATAATGAAAGAACTGAGCGGGCTGTTTTGACTTCAAAATTGTTCGTTGATTCCTGAATTGTGATTCGTGGGTGGTTCATTTTGTAGAGTCAAAGAGTGTGGAAATAGAACGTAGCACCTCGCACAGCTGCGCAGACTTCCAAAAAAACACGATTACGATTCCTGTTTCCAATTTCCAATTTGAACGGGTTCTACTGGGGAAAAGGGGGAGGAAGTGCCGGACTACGACGGGATTGTTTGGGATACATGGAGAGGCTGGAACTATTATACTCATTCCAAAACGTCTCCATGAAAATTCGATTATATCAATAAATGCACCAACACATAAATAATATATACCTACACAATTTGCACAATACACAAACAAATTCATGGTCCCTTTCTATTTTGTACTCGATCCTGATGACGATGGAAAAGACGGAGGAGGTTCTTGTGGCAGATCCACACGGTCACAGCGAGACCATTCAACGCACTGTACAGCTGGAAAATTAGGTCAATGGACGTGCCAAACATGATGGGCGCAACTTCCGGCCTCTGCTCTTCCGTCTTTTCTTCTACGCGAATGAAAGCCCCGGTCATGATGGCTTCCCACCGGCTTTGGAACCCACCTTGGACGAGGTCCTTCATAGCCCGATTCAAATTCCTTGCAAAATTGAACAGGAACATTGTGTACCTGGTCGTATTGAAGAAGACGAAGGGGAGGCGGGAGCAAGTGAGATTGGGATTCTTACTGTTGAGCACTTGAAGGCGCATGTCCGTATCTGGTAAAAATTCGATATAGACGAAACCGCGTCCAGCATAAGCGACGGCGAGCTCGTAGCCGCACTCATTCACCCAATAATTTGTACAGTTTTTAACATTTTTGATGAATGGTTTGCTCAAGGAAATGTGAGAAATGTTGGCCACGCCCCACTTCTTCCAAGACAGCCCAAATTGTGGATCCATCCAACTATTATTGTACGCGCGGAACAAGGTGTCTTCGACGGGGACAAAGTTGGCGGTAAAGAGCTCTGGGATGGATTGGAGACGCTGGATCTCTGGCGGGCTGATGACAGCGGATGTCACAAACGCTTGGTAATAATTGTTAAAGTGAAGGATGAAGAATGCGCTGACGGCAATGAGAATGAACCATCGACACCGAAATTCGGATTCGGCTTGAGTTGGCGTCGAGTCATCGGGCACTGCCTGTTCAAGGGGAATAATATTAACGTCCTCAACCAACTCCAACCTAGGCGCGTCTCCTTCTAAATCTTTGAGCAGCAAAGGTGGTGGTTTGGATGTTCTTGGTGGATCTGCTGGATCTAGATTTAGGCTAGGTCCACCCTTATTGGTACGACAATGTTTGGTCAAACCGTATGGTGACTCTCGAATACTAAAGTGTGGCAGAGCTTGCCCCAGCAGAGACGCAAATACAGCCGAAGTAAGTCTCATCCGCAGCCCAACTAGCCCCAACAAAACCGGGATGATGATCACGAGGATCCAGATGGACGAATCGAAAGGTTGGAGAAGAAAGCTCAGCGTCGGCTTCGTCATCTCTCGTCTCACTTCGCAAAAAATGAACGTCATCGTCCGCTCCTGCCCAACCACCGTCAACCAAAATGGGTAGTAGTCAAGGTTAGTGACGATAAAGGGGTGGTAGAACGGGAGAGCGTCCAACATGGGAATCGTATAGTCCGACTGAAATTGAAGGGAAATATTTAACTTGGCACAGGTGAGCGGGAACACGTGGTCCCAGAGACTGTTCTCCAACGTCAATTCGTTCTCGGAATTAAGACGTGGGCTAAAGTCGCGTGCTCGGATCTCCGGCACAACCATTCTTCCAGAAAGTCCCTCAACGGAACGGCCATGGGCGGACCCATATTTTGAGAGGCTCCTTTGAAACACGTGACGCATTATGTTCTGCCGTCGTGGGTGGTCGAGGTGTATTAAGTATGCGCCAGGGGGGCAAGTGGGACAGTGCAGGAAGAAATGAAAACGAGTCACATCGTCGGGGTCAGAGGGCATTATTCGAGATGGGTCAATCAAGTTAAAGCCCAAGCCAAGGCTCGTCTTCAGCCGCTCCGTCAAAACGACGAACAATGTAATGGCGATCCAGCGGCCGTCAGTGAAACTGTGAAATCCCGTCTTTTGGATTGTGGAGGCGATTTCAAAATGAGCCACGAGAGTCGCTGGTCTGCCGTCGTCGCCGCAAAGGAAAAGAACGTGAATGGCTGCCGCGGGGTCCCACAAAAAAAGCGTGTCTCTGTGGATGATGCGCGCGAAAATCTGCCTATTTTTTCGAGGGTACAGAAGAACGAGCGGGACTTGATGGCAGAAGTGAAGGAAATTTGCGGGGGGCCAGGTCGCCACGATGGTCTGGAAAGTCGCGTCGAATAGGGGTAATCCTGACACGGATTTGAGGCGGAGAGGGTGGGTCCGTCTGTGAATTAGGTCGAGGTCAGACTCGGTTATGAGTGACGGGGGCTCAGCGTTGATGTAGATGGAGCAGGAGGGGCGGAGCGAGTCCAGCACACGGATCAACGAATTCCGAGACCGTCCATCAGCTATGCGCAACATCACCAGCAGGGTAGTGAGAAGAAATATTAAAATTTGAGGCGCGGGTGTCATGGCAATGTCAAATGTCAAATGTTAGTACAGAAATGTGTAAAATTAGAAGGGAGAAAAGTCGACGCGGATTTTTTAGAGTTCACCCAATCTGGACATCCAATCTGGCTTTGCCTACTGTCTGTTTTCAGTTTTTTATAGTATGACGCTTAGTGACCTCCGGAGATCGCCAAGGGCACTGTGGCACTTTTAAACACATACTTTGGGAACAAATCTTATGTTGGGCTGGCCCTGAATTTCTTAGTTGAAAGCCATGTAAAAATCTAGTTACTGGGGAATTCGAGACTGAAGGTGATGCGGTATAATATAATATAAATTATTATTTGACAGGCATTGGACTGGGTGATGCATGGGTGTACACGGATTCTTTTGGGACTGTTCGCTTCTTTGTAAAGTACTCCTGTATCCGTGTTTATTTGTATACAATACGTATATATAGCATGTTTGTAGAGAGTTTTTGTTATTTATTTATTTTCATGTCCGTGTTAGCCTATATATATGGCTTTTTGGCCGATTCTTATGTCCCTCGTGACAATCGTTGTTGGTTTTTTGAAAACACTCTCCCGTGTTGCCATCCATCATGGACCTCCTGGGAATCCATCATTGCCAACTCCCTACATCTATATTACGCCAACGGTATATATCGTCGCTTTAGGTATCAAAGGTTCTATATTTGATTTTCCTGAATGACGAAAAGTTGTATATTTTTATTTGACTAATAACCAAAGGTGTCCATATATATTTTTGTGGGGGAGGAACCTCGCACGGTATTTCCCGTATTGTAGTGGGAGGAGCTAAGTCCTTATCTTTGTAATTTCTCGAATTGTTGTCACTGCCGCCATTATTATTAGATAAATGTACACAATTAAATCACACGACTTTCTCCGTTATCTTGAGATTTGGATTTGGATTCGGATTATTTGAGCTTTTCTCCTGCTTTCTATTTTCGATGAAATTAATGTAATTTATTTTTAAACAGCATAGACATGTACGATATATAGTGTGAAGACCAAAAAGATAGGAGAATTTATTGTAACTGCGACTTTTGTGTATATATATCACAGACATATGAAATATCAAATATTACGTGATAGATTTTCTTTACACTTTATACAGTGTGAGAAAGTGTTTGTTTGTGCATTTTACAAATTCTCATTTTCGGTTAAATTCTTCCTATATATTTTATTATATTTTTTTTGCGGGTGTGGAGCAGCCCCGGACAAGAGAGCCGACTGTGGGGAGAAAATAAACCTACGTGTCCGTGACAGCTCGAACACTTCCACCCGCCCCGGACACGCAATACGAAGACCCTTTAAAGTTGGCCTGTTCAAAAAGTGTCCAGGCCGTCGTGCCCGTGAGGACAAAGCTCCGAAAGTGAATGCCGTCCACTCCAGCCGTCCCTGCTCCACTTGCAAGGACTTGATCCCCTTTGAAATACCGCTCCGGATACAAACTGACCATGTTCTCGTTCGTGTCCAGCCCGCCTCCGAACCGGAAGGATCCAAACGGGAACGGTGACGTCGTGTTGATGCAATCAAGAGAATCACCCACATTCGAGGGGAAGTCCGCGTAATTCACGTTCTGGTAGAGGAACCACCATTAAAAAAATATATATATCGTCTGTTAAGTTGACAGGCGGCCTTTTAAATGCAAATGCTCAAATTGAACATCCTGGACGTGTTATATACATTTTGGCATATGTAGACAATATATAAAATAATTGTAAGAGTTGTTAAACGCTTACAGTCCGCGGGCGCAGACACGGCGGACTTGGCGAAAGTCGAATTTGGACGCGTTCGGAACGTGCCGCTGGAATTTAAAGACGGTCCCGTTGCCCGCGAAACTTTCGTGCAGCTCGAGCTCTTGAACAATGCAGGCAGATGGAGACAGCATAATCATGATCAAGCCCAACAAGACTTCCGCCGCAAGGAAAACTCTCATGTTTAAATGAGCACGGCTCCACATTCTCTCTTCTATATATATTTATGAACTATATAAAATATTGTGTGCGGGAAATATGTGTTGAAAACCGAATGGACAGCTCTGGCACGTACTGGTCTCTGCACTTATATAAATGAAATTCCACTCCCAAACACACGGGAATGCCAAAGGTGTGGTGTGAGACCCAAAACTCTCAAAACTTTATATAGATAAATATACTCGGGAACTCCACATCACATCACAGCACAGACTATAATACAGACAGAGTGTTGCACAGTATCTATAGATACTTTTATAGTGCACTATCTGCTCTAAATATACAAAAGTATATAGATAAGCGTACAGAGTAGAGGAGAGTGGGGTTAAAATGGCCACCGACGTTTTTTACATTTTTAACAAACTACACAGCACACGGTCTATATATATCTATGAATGGCTAAGGGCTTTGTCCCAATTTTCTAATGAAAGTGATGCAGGACAAAAAGGGACAAATGGGCGGAGCATAGGATGAAACTGCGCAGTGGAAGTTTTCGTGCAGCTCCGTTCATAATACTTGAAAGTGACAATGTACCGTGCACATCAAACGGGAATACAAATTGCATTTGGCAGAATAAAAGTCGGGATTTTTATTTCATTTTTAAATTTGGTTTGTATTGTATTTAATTCAATTGTATATGCGGTTTGTGATTTTCTATCGGGAAGAAGTTGAACGTTTTCTGTTCCAATTCCATGTTTATAGATTCCGATACTGATTTCCTAGCAGACGGCTCCGATTTCTTGAAGAAATTCCTCCTTTGTGTATTGCTGCAATTTTGAATTACATACGAATTTATTATATTTCATGAGGTTGGTTCACTATATACATACTGTGGGAACTTGAAGGAGGCAGTCATCATTCATTTTATGTTTTATTATCCCTTCAACTTTGTAGATATGACTCGCGTTAGGGGCGCCCAAAATTCGCATATTTTTTTTTTTAAGAATCGCCTTTTCTGAAAATGAAAATCGCTAAATAGAATTCGCTTTTTTGAGATTTCAAATTCGCGGTTTTCGCGTTTTATAAAACGTGATTTTAGTAAATAAAATCCAAAAATGTTGCTTGGACATACAAACCAACTCCAAGATTTTTTTTCAAATGTCAACAAACCTCTTTGCTGATATATTTATATAGTGGACTCAAAGACATTTCAAAACCCTCACACGCGTGTTGTTTACTTTGAACATCGGCAACAATGGCTAGAAATCGCAAAACTTGGTCTTAGTTTTTCAAAAAGTTGCTTAAAATTTGTTGAATTTGCTTTTATGCTGGAGGAAATTCGCTGTAATCGCATTTGTATTTGTACGAAAATATATGAAATCATAACATGAACATATAAAGACACACAAGTGACCTTTACATTCATATATATATTCTAACACTCAGATTTAATATTTTCGTGTTTTAAGCATTTAAGCCCCTAATATAGTCACAGTCACATGAGGTTGATGCAACAATTAAAATCAATGTGGACTCTAACTTGCAATTGGAATTTTGTCTAATAGTCAAATGATATAATGATTGATTACTGTGATGACGATGGATGTCCGGCGCGTGTGGATTTGAAATTTCTCCATTGTCCATTGTTCGAGCCATCACCGGCCATTGTTCTGCCATTGTCCAGTCCTGTGCTGTGCATATATAATAATAGAGTACCAACATTTCCAAGTGTCAGAACAAGACAAGTTTTAATTAAGTTTTATCAGAGCGTCAACTGTGTGCAAGTTGAGTGCGGAATTTCATTTATCAATCAATCAAATATTAATGTCAATATTTTTGTATATATATATAGCAACGAACGAAGCTTAACACTCATTACTTGTGGAATCGGCAATGACAATGACTCACGAGAACCGTGACTCGGATTTTGAATAAATGTTCTACACTTTACATGCAAATATATACATTGTATTTCGTCTCGACAGCATCCTCTATAGAGCTGGTCATATATATATATAGAAGATAAAACAAGTGGCCAAGTCATTTGAGTCAAACACGCTCAAAACTCTCTAAATACAGACTAAACTCCAAACGTTTAAACTCCCCACACATCAACCAACCTTTAGCTTTTAACGTGTGGAACTTGGGCCGCGGTCATTTTCCTTGCACCCCCACAGAAATGCATTCAACTTTGTCAACGTGTTGCGCTGTGGGTTCTCGCACTTTCCCCATCACGCTTGTCATGGCGTACACCAACAGGAGCTCCGTCTTCACGAAAGTCTTAATGGGACGAGTTTCTACCCGGGATTCAGCTGGGACGACTTTGGAATGGCACATCCGTGGGTTCCAGTGAAAGAAATCATGTGAATTTAAAATAGCGCATCCTTGGGATCAAGTATGAACGAAATGCTGTAGATTCAGAATACCACATCCGTGGGATTCCTGGAATGGAATCACTTGGATTCGTGAACACCGGAATTCAAGGGATTACGGCGAGTGGATGCATGTAAAATATACTGGTTGTGGATCCTATATAGGATTACAGACAAAAGGGATTCCGTTTCTCTAAGAGTGCACAGTGAAATGAGTGGTATGTACTATATGTACTATATGTATATAGACAGTGAATGCATATTTGAGCCCGAATTATACGCACACCGGGATGAAACAAAAAAAAGGTATTTTGCATTGATATACACTGTACATGTACATACACTATTTTAGTTCATTTTCTTTTATTCTATTCTATAGATATTGATTGATATAATTCATGTGATGAGAATCAAATTCCATGTCTCCATTCTGTGTATCTGTATATCGTCGGCTAAGTTCCATGAACCGTGTATTATCATTTGACCCTGGAAGGCGCATACTCCACGTTGGCATATATGAACGCGCACGCACATTCGCCTTCTGGGGCCAAATGATAATACACGGTTCATGGAACTTAAACGACGATATATGTAATTTGAAGGGGGATTTGGAACATTTGTATTTAAATTGAAAAATTTAGTGGTTGGAAGGTCATGGTCATGGGGAAAGTATAAATAGAAATTGGATTTTCCTTCGTCGTCATCGTCATCTCTTTTGTTCTGTTTACATCTTTCCATGTGGAGTTGGACATGCTCGGTATATTCATCGTCAGTGTCCTATTACTAAAATCAAGAACACAAGAGAAAGAAACGTTATGACAATTGGCAGGAGTCACATGAACACAGTGTTGGTCTTTTCCCCGGACATTTTTTTTAATGATTCCTACTCACTTTGAGTTTTTTTGGGGGGGCTGTCGGGGGGCAAAATGAGTTTTGGGTAAAATGGATTTTACATTATATTTGGTCACCCCAAACCATTTCAACCCTTATAAATAGGTATATGACAGATGTATCGACCCCCAAAAAACCCTTAAAAAGATTTTACTCCCCGTACAAAAAACTATAAAACTCTCGTTGATTCCAGACTTTGTTGGCTCAAAAACAAACTCAAGAATCGGCGGGACAAAAATGTTTTGAAAATTTGAAAGGGTTTAATTGTGCACTATACGGCAAGGAATGGCTAATGGATTGAGTCATGTGGGAATAGGACACGTACTTATGAAGTGGTGGTGGTAGGGGCGGCGGTAGTGGTGGTGTCACTTTTGGGTGGTTGACAGGTATAGAGGGGTCCGCTACCCGAGACTTGACATGGATACGCAGCTGGACATGGACACCATTCGACCTTCTTGCTCTCGGGCGTCGGGCCGTTACACATTGGACCCTATATGCCCACAAGAAAAAAACAACAACATCAATACAAGTAAGAAACGAAAAGGGGAAATAGAAAATATAATCATGTACGAATCACAATAATATTATAATAATAATAATAACAATATGAAAATGAGGAGCAATTCTAATTGAGCCAATGAACTTACGGGCCTCGTAGCAAGCTGTAAAAATAGTAAAAATACAAATATGGAAATTATGAAAATACAAATCAAGGCAATAAAAAAATGGGAAACATGAGGGAAAATTGTCTTATTATTATAACAACCTCGCCACAGCTCACTCCGTTGGACAAGCAGCACTGAGTGGAGGCACAAGTTTTCAACGTGGGAATTTTCATCCCCATAAAGTTGTAAGTACATCCCGTCCCCTGAAAGGGCATGAAACGAGTCATTTTTGAACACGAAATACTTATTGTTATATAATATAGACAGATGAACATGTGCACAATGGGGATAGATTTTAAGATTTGGCCAATATGTGTGGTACAGAGAGTTTGAATTTCGTTTAACTTACTTCAGCGGAGACGGTGGAGAAAGTTCCTGCTGCGACGAGGACAAGTCCAACGAGAACTCTATTATAATGTTTATAGTAAAATTATTAGTAATATATAATGAAAAGAAGAGAGAGAGAAAAAACACATTCAAAATTCGAATTTAGTGAGAACAATTAATTTGGAATTTGATTTGGATTACCTACGCTATATACAGATATGTACATACTCTTATGATTATATGATTATATAATCATCATTAATCAGAGTCAGGGATTGTGAACGAGGAAAGGAGACAAAAGTATATAGGGAATGGGCAATGTGAAAAAGATTGAAAATATCGTATGTTTGGGTTAGGTATTTGAATTTGTATATTGGTGTATTTGTATAATATGTTAAATATTATATCGGGAGACTTACAAGAGATTGCGAGACATGATGCGGACGAAAAGCTGTGATGGTGTGTGTGGACGCGAGTCTTGTTTTGATGGTGAATGTGTGAATTGTCGAGTGTCGAGAGTGTAATATATGGACGTGTATATATATATATATAGTTAATTTGTACAGTTGGGTTCTCACAGTGTGGGATTGACTGACTGACTGACGAATTAGGTGCATGCAGGCTATTTATATGAGGCAGAGAAATGAAGGACTTTAATCAATTTTTAATTTTTGAAACGCACAAGGATTTGGAAATGTGGTTTATTATATATACGAAATCCACATCTTTTGCTGCTGATCCGCCTCTTTTATACCTCATCAGCATTTAATCATCACAGGATTACATAATTACAATTATAATTATATAATTGTATCAACTGCACCTACATACATAACTCCCCGTCATTCATCATTCCACGATGATTGTCACCGTCACCGTCACAGGCCATTCAGAATCCGACTCACAACGATGAAGGTAAAAATAGATGAACCTCTTCATCTTTTCATTCTGAGTACGTACGTAATAGGAATATAGTGATAGTGATATAGTCCTTATATATATAACGCACATTAAATATTAGGGAAAACATATATAGAACATGGCGAGGAGAACTTATTGCTCAGTCATTCATCACCATACGCACACACATGAGAAGATAATGGAAGGACGTAATGCAACTATTATAAGATATGTATTACGTTTATCTTATACATTTAATGGGGTGACTTTTGGCAACAACGTCAAAGTCAATACTCAAGTTCAAATCATTGCACAATGACATGGCGTGATGTTTAGGTTTCAGTTTTCAGTTTAATATCGTGAACAAGCTTGGACTTGGACTTTTGAACAAGGGCAGAGTTCACATTACATTCAGATATTCATTGCCTGTATATATATATATATCTGATTTGTGCTTACGTATATACAAATCACTTGGACTCTGCGTCTCTCTATATATTGTAGTTTTGCCAATATGTACCGTATTATTTGGCAATATACGAGTATGTACGTCAATTCTTATTCCTTTTGCTCTTCTCCATTATTTTGAAACCTGCGAGTGCTGAGTGCAGGAGAGAGAGAAAGAGAGAGGGAGAGAGTCAGAGAGATTATTAAATTATATAAAAATTATCAACATTTTTTGCACTCCTTTTATTTTGAATATCGGCATGAATGAAAGAGAGTTTGAAAATTCATTTGAAATCCACATATACTCAAATGTCCTTTCTGTTTTCCTTGACAAGTTGTCAAAGTGTGGAGAATAATTGGAAATTCGGATCCACGACTCTCATATATATAATAATAAATGAAGGAATTCAAAATGAAAGCCAATCAATTGGACAAGAAATTTTTTTTGTATATAGGGATCTGTAACGAGAATGACTTATATATAAGGGCATACGGAGATGAGATGTATATATATATTATACATAAGAAAATACGGTCGGTTTCATTTCATTACATTACTTTGCACTTTGCATTTTGCATTTGAATTATGAAATTATGATTGCTGAGAGACAAATGACACAGACACCGTTCGTTTCCTTTATAATATGACATTTTACAGAAACACCTGGCCCCACATTTGTTTAACAAACACTCCATAATAACCGGTTAAATATTTATTATTTCATATGTGTAAATGACGGCAAAAATAACCATTTAATTTGACCGTCATCCACATTTGACAATGAATGACGGTCTTCTTCCTTTCCTTTTCCTTTTCCTTATCCATTTTTCCTGCATGTGTGCATGTGTGTGTGGACAATAAAAATTCCTTGTTCTCATGTGCTGCCGAAACGTTTTGACAATTCCCAACTCTGTCTCCTTGAATATATTCTCATCAAATTGAAATTGTCATTTGCTGTCTGTGGTCATTTCACATTTCACGTTCACCAGCAATCTTGACTCTGCAATAATAAAAGACAATTCCAAATACGTATATACAAAACAGATCAACGAAATTTGAGTGCCAAGAGTGAGCTAATGTATATTTTATGTTCAAAAGAATTTTAAACAAAGACCGACAACACGTGCTGTGGAAACTGACAACTGTTGCTATATACACACTGAGTGTGAGCGACGAGCGACATTCTATATATAGGTACATTGGAATTAAACTTTTCCGCATGTGATGGCCAAAGTTCCGCATATAGCAAATCTTGAGGTATAAATATATATAATGTGAGAACAAACTGGACAGTCCTGACTGGACTCCGTTTTACCACATGAAAACCATCAAACTGATGCAAGTGCAAGACTTTCTCCTCGCACTTTCTCCTCGTCCTCGCCGCACTTGTCGTCAATCGAACCATCACGTGTGATTTAAATTCCCTACCAGCACAGCTTCCATTGAGAGATGCTTCTCAACCAATATAATAATGACAAAGAATAATGTGAATCGGCTCCGAGTGGAAAGAGCAGGAAAACTATGTGTTTTTGTTGTATCAACCGAGATTTAAAAGCCTTTGCTATAAAATCAATAAGGTCGGGACACGAACAAGCCCAAAAGCTCGTGGGAAAATTTCGACTGTAAATATATAGTTTCTTCTTTTATTTGTTTGAAAACGATTTTGGGATTCATTTAAAGTTATACGTGAAGCATGTTTTATATACAAAAGAATATGTTAAAATTATTTAACTGACAAAATTCAATTTCAGAATTCATTTGCCTAACGTTTTTGATTTTTCTGTGCTGAAAAACAGATATTTTTCGTTCCACCCACATTTCAGCCAATATCGGATTCATTTTTCATTTTGAGCTCTCAGTTTCCTCACTGCAATTCAATTTAATTGACATATTTGGGGCTCATTTAAATCCCAATTTGTAAATTAAATAGTTACATGCGAATTCTTCTTATTATTTGTCATCTCGCGTGTCCAGTTGATTCGCAATGAATGGCCGAGAAATGTCCAATTATCTGACGAAAGTGGCGGCAGTGTCTCCTCTGACGAGCGTCATCCAATCCTCAGCCAAGTCCATCGAGTCCGGCTCCATACAAAGCCCAAACATTTGCTCTTGCACTTCCCCTTTAAAGGGCTTAACTGCTTGTTTGGCGTCGCCAGCAAGTAGCCAACGTTTCTTCGTCTTTTTGATGGTGAACCTTTTGAAGCTGAGCGTTTGGTTGAAGACTCGCATTCTCACACGATACTCGTTTTTCCTCGTCCAATCGATGCTAAAATTCACGTCGGAAACAAGTCCGGCCTTCACCGGTTCCCCACCAATCACGATGGAGCCCTCCAAAGCGCTCCAAGTCCCACCAATCCCACGTCTCTTTCTTTGTCGTCGTCGATGACTGATTGGAGGGATTTGATGTGGAAGGGCTTTCTGGATTCGAATCCGAACAGAGGCTGAAAAGGGGTTGTAACTGTATCGGGGATGTTCATCCAATTTGATGACGGGATGAATTCCGTCGGGGAACAGCGATGCGGCAAAGTCAAAAGCCAAGCCCAAACAAGCGCCATTTCGATACACGTACACTTTGATCCGAGGATCCTCATCCAATTTACGATTACGACTATCCAATTTTTGTCCTGAATCATCATGACGATGCGGATGGGTGAAGGAGACCAACAGACCGAGAGTGTCCTTGACCTTAAGGGACGGTCCAAAGTCCTCCCGGAGAACACCGTAGCCATTGGCGAGGTCACCCTGTGTCGTGTAGTAAAAGCCGGACGTGTAGTAAAAGCCGGACGTGTAGTAATAGCCGGACGTCTTTACTTCATTGTGAAGATGAGCTCGACTGGAGATCCCAATGGCCATGATGAAAAATACTTCATCATCACAATCCAATTCTTCAAAATCAAAGGTCCAGAAATGCTCCCAGGATTTGATTCCCCCGCCATCCAACCACATTGCCTTGCACAGTTCTGTCGGCAAATACTGGTGATCCATTATAAATGTTTTTTTACAGGTCAGAAGATTTCCATTGATGTGGAAGAATTTCCGGTTCGTCGTCACCCAGCCGAGTGAATGAGCTGCTGGATGATCATAATCATTCTTCCCTTTCTTTGAATTTGAACTTGATTTGGCGGGGGAGGCGAGAATTCCCATTCCCGCCTTCCCCAAATCACACGACGCCATTTGGTATTCCAAATTCGTTTGACCTTGCTATTTTGAAACTGAATAATTTTATTAATTTTCGTCAAATGAAATTAATTTAATTTTTTGTCTTTCCCCTCCAAAATTTTGTTACACCAAACAGTTTGAATTAATTTAATTTTGAGGATAATTTAAATTAGTGACGAGAAATTTGAAGTTTATAACAAAACCAAGTCCTGATTTTTTTCTTTGATATCGATTTACTCTGCATCAAAGTCGATGCGATGGCGGGAAACCATAGCAACAGCAAGTGTTTTTTTAAACTTTCACCAGCAATGAGCAACGACAGAAAACGCATCGAAAATTGAGTGTTATTTTTGTTTTGCTTAGAAAATATTAATTTGGAATTTTCGCGGATTCTTCATATGGATTTTTCTGTGGGATTTGAATGGGATTGTTCAAAAAATTTCAAATCCACTCCCAAGCCCGAAGGCGACGAGTTTTTGACTCGGTATTTGAAGTGAGAGGAGTTGGAGAATTGCAGCTGTTAATGTTGTTGTTAGTGTCGAGTTTATTGCATGTTGTTGGGGAAGAATGAGTGCAAATGCCGGATATAATGAGACTCCCTGACGGTCGGTCCACGATTTGAAACAGAAATGGATGATCCACCAAAAACTCCATTTCCTTTTCCCTTGTCCCCTGGACCTCTTCTCCATTCAATCTCTTACCATTTCCTTTCCGTTCTTGAATTGTAACATTGATTCCGTCTTCGTTCACATCCAAACGGACCTTCTGCAGGATTTTCGAGACGAATGTTGAGCTTGTCCGGTTTGAGTTCTCACGCATTCCATGTAAATCCGCATCGTTTTCGGTAAATATTTGATGAACGCCCATCTGGATCAGAAATTACGGGGAAAAGTGCTTATTCAGCAATTGAAACATAATACAAGTTGTCGTCTAAATGAGAAACTTACTTTTTCCAAAGGCTGAACAAATTCCAGCTGAGAGTGGATTCGGAATTTGGAGAGTTTTAAATCCAGCTCCTCTGACTCCAATTTATCAAGGATTTTTGATGGGGTCCACAACTTGCTTTTATCCATATTCATCAGCAAATCCGATAGGCCAAATCGAGTTTTTTGAAGGAAAATCAGCATGCAAAGTCTGTAATTCTGTAAATTCGTTATTCGTATATACATCTAGATAAAATTGCAATTGGATTTGACTGTATTTTGAATTGAAATTTTCTTTAAGGAAGCATGAAATCGGTTATATAAAGGCGCTAACTTTAAAAGGGAGAGCGATGACTTGAGAATTGA
Source organism: Gisinianus flammeolus (assembly GCA_034699125.1). Classification (NCBI taxonomy): domain Eukaryota; kingdom Metazoa; phylum Arthropoda; class Collembola; order Symphypleona; family Katiannidae; genus Gisinianus; species Gisinianus flammeolus. The sequence continues at coordinate 7,810 of JAIUND010001741.1, read as the reverse complement.
GTTCTTTGATGACGGCGTATCGAAAGGATCCGATCTGATGCATCATGTCCACTTTGATCACGTGCGCCTCCTTCAACCAAAAGTCCGCCTTTTTTGTTGAGCAAGGTTCGAATTGAGTGTGCCAAACTCCCGTCAAGTGAACCAAACTCGCAAGATATAGTCCGTTTGCATCTCGAGCAGTCAGGCCTAGCGCGTCTTTTAAAAAGTATACGCAAAAAATCTTGCATATATATTTTAAAGTTCTTTTACCCTACACGAATTGGCTATTCCGCTTTTAATGAATGATTGTCTATAATTGAAACTCACTTGCAGAAAGGAATTTTTTAATTTTCCCGCCCGTCATTTCACTTGTCCATCAGTTGATTTTGTCCGCTGATTTCTTTGTCTTTCCTGCTGGATGATCCAGTTCTTGGATGGAACAGTCAAATGTACTTTTGAGCTGATTCACATACTTTGCCTTCATTTTCGTTTTCATTCCGGTCGGCGAGAACATTCGAATCGCAATGACAAGCTTCGAGCCGTTGTTTAATGTGTGCAAATACTCGAACAGTTGTCTGCAGCTGGAAATGAAGGACTTTTTGTCTTTTGGGAATCGAAATACTCGCTGGATTTCGGTGCTCGTTGAACTTGAACTTGGCGCTCCTAATTTCAACAGGAACACAATCCAATTCACAGCCAATGGTGACAAACACAAATTTTCTGTACAATCATTCTGTGACGTCATCATTTGCAAAAAAGGACCAATTAACTTGTTTCAAATTTTGAATTAAACAGCGAAATTTATTTGTTTTTGGGACTCAAAAGATTAAAAAAAAAAGTTTTTATTTACAGCGAGGAGTGTAGCGCCAAATTTTGAACTGTTTTCGGCCCATTTTTTCAACTCGCCTAAATTGTGTTTGATGATAAAATAGGGATCTGAAATCAAATGGAGATTTTGAATATGTACATTTGGATTTGAAAATTTGGAATATTGAAAACAAAATGGAGCTTACTGTACAAAATGCCTCACCCAAGTCCTTTTTCAACACGACTTTCTTCATTTTCTTTTTCATTCTTTCCATCTTAATCCGTTTCTCTTCAATGAGTTTCGCTTGCCTCTTCTCATCTTGAATAATGTCATTTTCTTCCCAGTCCTTTTTCGTGATGAATTTTGTGGCCATTTCGATAGCCAGAACAGCCTGCGGACTCGTCATGCCCCAATTTCTAATTTGCTGGCGAAACTTTGCAAGGATTCGTGAGATCAATTTCGATCTAAAATGTACAAATTTACAAAAAAGTATACGACCGCCCGCCTAATACAATTTACAAATTATGATAGATTTTCCTTTTTGCCCCAAATTCGGAGAATTAAAAGATTACGTGTAAGAATGGTAGGTTTGAAATTGACTGCAAGTTCCCGCGTCCTCCTGGAGCTGACGGTTCAATCGTTGAAGCGTCTTCTCGGTAAAATTTAAATCCTCCTCCCAGAAGAGAACAAAGAAAATGGTGGCAAATGTTTCGGCTCGCCGGTTGCACAATTCTTGGCCGCCCCGATTCTGAATACAGTGACAAAGAAAGCACGAGCATTTCATTTTTTTTATTTCCCGCAAAAAAAAAAAGAATCCCATGGATATCTGCGCACTGAATTTCAAGTTGATATATCTACCTGAAATTCGTCAAGAATGTCTTGTGAATGCTGTTTAGGGAGGATGGGATCCCTTTTGAGGACGGTGGACATCAAATCCAAGGATTTGATGAGGCCGTCCAAAAAGTCCAGCTACCGGAATCGTGACCGAAAGACCAAAGACGGAGAACAACAGATGATCAAGACTATATATACAACAGAATGGAAAGTCTGTATATACGGTCAATTTCGGTTGCATTCATTCAATTTATGTATTTCGAGTTTGACAAATTAACCCGATGGACACAGATTTCAATTATGTGGCATGATGAAAAATGGTAAGAAAGGAAAAGGCGGGAAAACCTGTGAAATATGTAATGACGTCCAGATTTGCCTGCTCAAGAGTGAAAGCAAAAAAGACGTGATGAACTTCCATTAATTAATTACATCAGACATGAAGGGAAATATGGCGGGAATTGTTTTTGAATTAAATAATAATTAAAAACAAATTTTGATTGTCCATAATATGTACGAGTTGTGCCATTGGAGATTTCCCTGCTGCAACAGATCCAAGGAAAGTCGGGACAAAGGACGTGAAAGCAATACAAAACTCATCATTTCTCCAGTACGCATCCAAATTCCGGGCATGCGCATTCGAAAACTGCTCATCCACCATCCGCCAGAGAATGTCTAACAATAAGTGTATTCAAGACTATGCGGAATTATGAATCATCATCGTATCGTAGGTCCTTGGAAAAAAAATAAGAAATGCGCGCGCATCTTTAATTTTCTTCCATGACGTACTTATCCACGGCGTTGCATCGTCATCGTATTCGTCCAATTTGGGTTTCTCGCAGAATTGTTGATGGGATTTGATGGCGGCTGTGAACAACTGAATGGAATTTGGACTTGACAGCAATAAAGGCCAGAACGTGTTTGAATGATAATAATTGTCGGTCGCTTTGTCCCGCAACAGTAGCCAATTCGGTTCAATTCCATGTCGGATTTCCCACAGCATGTTTCGAATGTAGGCTCTCGATATCCTTGTCAAATGAACTTTGACCTTTTCCGCACCCTTGACTACCTGGTCGTAGTAAACCCAGAAATAGTGGAGGAGGAGGGGCCATCTCGTCCGTCTCCACCCAGCCCGATAAGTCATCAACCAATCAAACATCCATTTCCTATACACAAAAACAAAACCGGTCCATTTGGATTGCAAAATCAAAAACAAAATCAAATAATAATGTGTGCATGTGGTTTATTTTTGTTTATACCTTGGAGAAAATGTCCATCGAGAACAACTGGCGGAGGATTTGGGCAGCCCGTTTGACAATGGAATGGTAATTTGAGTAGCGTTTCCATTTCTCAAGCAGCCAGCAAACGTCGTTTTCCATCGGGAATTTAAAGACTCTCTGCGCCCATTTCTCGAGCCAATTTTCCCTGTTCAATTCCACCGAATCATCCCAGTGATTTTCTAATTTATAGAGAATGATGGAGTGCGTTGTAAATGTTCGGGAGAGCTCCGTTTTCTCCTCGCGACGAGTCCGTAGCATTATATTTTTAATATGATTTTTTAAATTTACCACAAAACAAAACCATGAGGGGGGATTTGATGAAATCGGTGAATGTATATAGTTACACTTTTAAATTTTGAATTTGGTCCTCAATTTTTCTCCAATTGTAAGGTCAAAAATCCCAATGTAATTTCTTTAATGTCCATATACAAATCTTTTATTTTTGTCAAAAAGATATGCAATTTTCTTTCACTCGGTCAAAGTTTTTAGGTTAAAAAAAATGAGTTTATGAAAGTTGGCTGTTCAAATTTGAGTTTATTTGGTCATTAAAATCCACTAGAGTAAAAACTACACGAATTTTCTCTGAGGCAACAAAAGGAAAACCCGTTTGGAAATGCTCGCATTTGTCAACTAACAGTGCAAAAACTATATTGCACAAAATGCACAAATCAAAAATTCTTTGATTTTCATTGTCTTTGATAAATAAAATAAATATAGGCGGCGAACCGGCGTTTCCAGTTTTGCACTTTCAACTTCCCGCCCTTTACTTTTTCTTCTCTTCTCTTTTCCGCTCCAACACCAGTCAGCCGCCCATCTTCGCCGTCCAAACCCGCCGGTGACTAAATTGAAACTCCCGCCCAAAATCCAATTCTTCCCGGAATCCCGAGCGGGATCTTAAACGCAGCTCAAACGCAAACATGTTTAGATTTTTTGCATTACCACGTGATCCATGATCCATGATCTTCCTAATTAAAAAAAAAGCCTTCAAAAATTAATGAGAAACCACCACCGAAACAACTCACTTCCGTCAAAAAAGTGCAGTGTCAATTCCAATTTTCAAAAAGCCCGCGTTCCGCGAACTGAAAAATCTATGACAATGCTGACAGCTGCCGAAAAAGGCCGAGAGATGCAGCTTCAACTTTTGATATGTGATGAAACATTTTGCTTTAACGTTTTCTCATCGTTGAAGCAATGTTTCACAATTCGGACAATGCAATGAACAAGGCCACACATAATATGTATCAAAAATCCCAAGAGGAGTGTTCCCACTTCTTCCCGACTTTTAAACTTTTTGAATTTATTCAGTACATAATTCATAATTTGGTTCAAAGATCCGTTTGAGAGACAAAGACAAAAAAACTGAGCAACGCAGAGCACAGATGGTTGATTTCAAGCCGGATTTAGGCGGGTGCAAATTCCCGTGAAAACGATGAGGTCCAATAATTCGTCCACGATTTGGAATGCAAATGGATGATCCACTCGCATTGTCAATGGTTTTAGTGGGAACGGGATACCAGGATTTGACCACATACGAACATACCCAAAATCTGGAAAACCACAAAATACACATTTCATTCAAATTCAAACAAAAAAGAATGATCAAAAACTTTGTGATATTTGAAAAGAGCAAAAGTCGGACGGACAGGTTGGTCCAGCAACTTCGGTCCCACATTCGTTCACTTCGGTCCTCATCTTTTGAATCACTTTTGAAATGAACAGAGATTGAGAAATCCTGCTCAAATCCGCTTGTGCTGGATCAAATAAAGAGGAGACGCCCATCTACAACATTCATCAAAACCAAAAACATACAAAACAAGTTTTAATTAGTCCTTTTCCATGGTGGAAATTCTTATGGGAAAGATTCACACAGACGTTCAAAGAAGGGATCACATACATTTTTCATGGTGTTTCCCAACGAGAGTTCGGACTCCATCTTCAATTTCGGTAGGTACAATTTGACTTTGTGAGGGGCAAGTTTTTCAAAACTGTTGACCGGTGAAGAACGCCGTTTACACAATATCTGCATCCTCTTAGATAATCCTGTCCGGGTTTTCGGGAGGAAAAGGAACATGAAAATCCGGTAACCCTAAAATCATGGCGGATTTTTGGGGAATTGAACAAAATGTTTGATTGGAAAATCCATCCGAATGTCACAGGGAATTTCCTGCGATAAAATTGTACAATTACTTTGTACGGCAAAGCCACAATTTCTGCATTCAATTCCTCATCAAAAATGTAAAGGGATTTGTGTTCTTGTTCCATCATTTTCACCCACATCGTATTCGTTTCGTTCAAGTAAAACTTGTACCTTTTCGTGTCACTCTCCTCACAAACGTTATACCATTTGGCTTTCATATACACGGCCATGACGAGGATCAAGCAAGTCTCCGGATTCACAAGAGCTGCAGACAGACTTACATTTGAGCGGTAAATTTGAATTTCCACTCGAAACGAAATGACATCACAAATATAATTAATATTTACTCCGTTTCGATCAGGGAATTTGTTACCGGGTTGAATCATATCCCTAATTTTCCCGCCAGTGTTTTCCTCCACCCAAGAATTCACAATTCCCGCCGCGGTTTTCGGTTCATTAAAATCTATGGACTCAGCCGGGGCTTCGAAGGAATTTTCCAGGACAGACAAGAATTCTTTGTTGATGACAGATCCGAGTTGGACGTACAGTTTGCTCGCGAGGAAAATGGTGCAATCCACATCCGTTTCATACAGGGATTGAACAATGTTACAACAACCCACTGTTAAAACATTTACGCTGACTGGGAAGGTGAGTGCTTTCAAAATTTCCGCGCGGGTGGAGCCACGTGCCCCTAAAACCGTCATGGCCATCCCCAGACTCAAAATCAATGGTGAACAAATTAAATTCTTCCCGGGCTCGGATTTCATCAATTCCTAAAATATATATACACAACAAACATTCAATGGACAAAGCAGGTGAATTATATGTAAATCAAATGTGCCGACAGATTTGAATTCAAACAATCCATGTGTTTAAAAAGCGGGTGGGAAACATTTGGCATTTGGAACTTGTACTGTTTGCAATTGGTATGAAAATTTCCTGCATCCCTCGGCCACTATTTTGGTCTCGCCCACATTGGATTTTTTTTTTGTACTTGTTCCCGCTTTTTCAAACTCGGATTTGGCAGAGACGGAAGTGATGGAACTGTTCTTTGGCAGACGGGAAATAAAGTACGTGGTTCTTTGGATGGCGAGTCAAATGTCGGGAGTTTTGGGTTTCATCTGCTATAATTGCTGAAGGAAAGGCCTCAAATCTGTTCTGAATCATCCAAGAGTCAGAGAATTTCAATGCCTTTTTTTGTTTTTTCAAAATCAATTGTTTTTGTTTATAGACAATGAAAATTCAGGGGAATTGTATTATATAAAGTTGAACTATTACATGAAAGGATGTGGTAAGTCGAAAGAAAAGTCCCTTGGGCTGAAATATATTGGGCGGAAACGGGCGAGGGATTCCCGCGTGAAAATTGGATCATTTATCATGGAAAGAAAGCGGAAAGTGGTGATGAACAACAAGTTTTGAATGGACCAGCGATTTTCAATCTGTTTTGTTCACACACATTTATAGGAAATATGGCGATGAAAAAGTCAGTAGTTTCTTTCTTCACATTTCCCTTTTGAGAGCGCAAGGATTTATATTTTGAAGATGGAAAAAGTAATTGTATACCTGTTCCAAGTTGTCTGCAGCCGTGGAACATGTCCTTCCAATCATGTTCATCACTTGAATTAGCGACTCGAGGAAATCCATCTGGCTGAATTGCATTTGAAATTCCTCCGACTCAAAACCCAACAACATCAGCTCTAACATATAAAAACAAAACAAAACAAATAACACGACGACCATCAATTAATCAATCTCCGAACAGTCCAAAATCTGTAATACGAAATCAAATCAAAAGGGATGGAAACGGACGATTCGGTTGATGAACCCACGTAAAGGATAATATAGATTAAGAACGGGAGCTTCGCTCCCTAAAATTCGCTTACTTGTAACTAGAAAAGCGTTGTTATAAGTTGTTATTTTCTGCACAATGTGGAATCAATGGAGAAAATTAATTATTTGTTTATTGTTTGTTAAAATATGGTGTAAAGCTGTATAAAGAAAAGTGTGGCGGAGTGATGAATGAACCTTTTTAACCGGTTTCCTATAACCATTAACCATTTCCCTCGAACTTTTCTTTAGTCCCGTTTGTCCGTTGTTCTGACTCTCTTCATTCACTTCTTTGGCTTTGCCTGGATGGACGAGACGAATAAAGGCGGGACAAAAGGACTTGAGGGCAGTCAGGAATTCCTTTGACTTCCAATATCGCTCCAAATAAATGGACGCTTGATGCGGTTTGAAAGGAGACGGCCAATTAATCAGCCATGCTGAAAACATGCAAAAGATTTATAGTACGTTTTTACGCTTCACATATATATTAATAGTTTCAAGTTGGTAAATTAAAGGCACGGGGGAAATGAGAGGATTTAAAATGAATGAAAGACAAGCAAGAACTACACAATATTGTACATGAAGTTGTGGATAAGAAAACCCACCGCATATCATTTTTCACTTTTTTGCATATTAATATGCAGAAAAACGCATGGGCTATTTTATATATAGGAAAAGTAAGAAATTTGTAAAAAAAATTGCAAATATTTAATTTTAATTAAGTTTTAATTAAAGACATTTTCCGGAGGAGTGAGTGCGGGCAAAGTGGAAACGGACGTTGAGGAAATCGCCGCTAGAGGACTCATTCAAAATTGTATAATGAAAGTACAGAGTTCAAGGAAATCTCTGAAATTCAATGAAACCGTTTCATTCAAACGGAGCTTCCGCGCGCGAGTCGCTGTTAAATTGTGCTCGACATTTAAACTCGAATATCTCGACTTCTAGATA